>CM076571.1:244467418-244675165 GCA_034641835.2 Pinus albicaulis
TCGGCGAAGTGTGCTCAATGATAGCCTGCGTGACCTCTGTAAAATTAGAGGAAGTGGCGTTATCTCTTAACACTGTTATCCCGGCCTTTCCTTTATCAAATTCGCCGAACTTCGTGAAGGGTTCCAGCAATTGCTCCTCCCCTATGACTTCCGCCTCACTGGTGGCCATCCTTTGTCTTTTGGGAGGGGGCGCTACTCCTGAGGTACCTGCTTCTTCTCCACCTGTGTCTCTGTTGACATCCTCCTCCTCCCCTGTAGCAGATGAATCTGTCTCCATCTGCGAAAACAAGGGCCAAGTTTCGTGGTTAGCCCTCCATTCCATAAATGGCCTTGGCTCATGTATGTAGGGTGTAGACCTGTTCCTTTTCCTTTTGTTTGAAATAATTTCTCGCGGGTCATAGGCCCAGCTTTTCCCTAGCCTTAGGTCCACACCTTGCAGCATTTTCTCAATGATCAGGAGGGCATGTCTCGAGTTTACCACGAAGGGGCCGATTTCAATGGGAAGCCTTAGGATGTAGCCCTTCTTGGCAGGAAAAAAATGGAGCTGGTCGGCCTTGAGGGCTTGCCGGATGTACTCGAGTGCATAAACTCGTCGGACAGGGAACACCGGCAACCGGTATGGGGGACTTCGGCTCCATAGACCCGAATTTCAGTGCAGTCCTCGAAAAGAAACCAATCTCCAGTACACTGGTATTTTCCGGCTTGCAGCCAGCCTTTCATTTCTGGGAAGACCCTAGGGGAAGGCGAGTCATGAATAATGGTATAGGCAATAGACATGAAAGTGTTCACAAAGTTAGCATAACCCTCTCCTTTAGGTAGTTGACGCAAGAGAAATTCTAGTCGAAGACTGGTCTGGGCTTGGAATTCTCAGGGTAAACTTTGTCTAACCCCAAACGGTCAAACTTATCGGCGTGCTGGAACAAGAAGAGGTAAAAAACCATTAAACAGAAACAGAACTGATGGGCTTGTTGAAGCTCCTGGAATTGGGTTTGAATGGCTGTGGAGAGGAAACCATGAATATCTAAAACCATCCCTTTTTGGGACATGAGCCATAAGAAATGGACGCACACCTTGGAGATGTCTTCCGGACTCCCTACCCCTAAAAGGCCAGCGATCAGAGAGAGAATTGGCCGAACCTCTTCAACGAAAATACTTAATGGGAACGGCTTCACGGCGGGCAGGGAAGCAGCCTGGTCAACGGTTATAGAGGATATGAAAGCTCGCCGGGCCTCTCGTGGTTGTTTGATGAATTGGGCTGCCAAGGCCACGTCCTTGAAACTAACATATGTGGTGCTGGTAGGGATGCGGAGGGCTTGTTTGATAACATCGGGAGAAAGGGAAAAAACCCTGTTCCCCTGAGGGGAAATGAAGGTGCCCCGATGCACGTCGAAGGAATCTCTGAGCCAGGTGATGAAATCAACCACAGAATGGACCTGAGGGGTGATTTGGTGGTATAGGCCCGACACGACTACCCGGTAACTATCTGTGCTCTTGAGATGACGACTGAAAAGCAAGGGTTTGATGCTACGTATGTCGAATGGGTATTGAGGGTCGCAGATACCATCTTGCAAGTCATAGAGAGGTTCGAAACCAGGGGGATTCCTAGATTCACGGACCTAGGGAGTTTCGGGCTCATTCTTCTTTGGCGTTACCTTTCCCATGGCTGACATTCAAGAATTCGAAAAAGTGAAAGGAAAACAAAGGGAGAATGGATAATGGAATACCTAAATGGAAGTTGAATCTGCTCGGGAAAGCGATGCAGGGAACTCTGACAATGATTGGGGTAGACCAGACGCTCTTTGCTACTTGGTATACGCCGTAGACGGGAACCTGCGACCTTTTACTGGAGTGAAATACGGAGGGAATGTTATCTCTGGATTGGGTAATTCGAGATAAAAAGACGAATGGATAAAACGAATGAAGGCAAGTGTCCTAAGGACACTGACAGTGAGGCACGCGGCGCATAGGGATTGGGTATGTCAGAGTGCAGGTGGGCACCTCGTGCCGGGTTTAAGGCTGGTACGGGTCTCAGTACTAGCTGACCTAATAGACTTTACCTTACCTTTTTACCGCATGCGCTGTATAACTCCTAAAACATATGCTCTCATATACCGCTTAAATACATAACCTACCCACCGTGAGGGTCCACCTTTCATTCCGCCATGTCGCCACACCACGCGGCATGCTCCTACTACCCCTTTCTAATATTGAGTCCCAACCATGCTACGTGTCACAATTCCACGGGGGTATGGATCCCTTCCTTCCCCCGCTGCTCGACCCCCTCGGAATTTCCCACGTGCGTCTTCACGTGGCTGCACTTTCTTCTGGTACGTCGGTCTTGCGTTCCATTTTGGCTTTACACTTCACCATTTTTGTGTTAATTCCCCATCGGCTTTAATGCACGTGGCTTTCATTAACTTGTCTCCTTTCGACCCACTTTTGAAATATTTTTCCCTTTGATATAAAATTTAATACATTGCTTGTCCATCCTTTAATACACCCGTGACTAATGTTAAAGGTTGAACACATGAAGCATGGGCTAATTAAGACTGGTGTTTTGGTTAAAGCATGTTTTATAGATTCAAAAGATTGTTTTGCTTCAACTGTCCATTTTAATACCGATTCTTTCTTCATCATGTTATTAAGTTCTTTTATGATTTTAGCTAGATTAGAAATAAATCTTCTTAAAAAATTTATTTTTCCTAAAAATGCTTGTAACTCTTTGATGTTCCTAGGTGGGTGAATGTTTAGTATGGCTTCAATTATCGCTAGATCTATCCTAATACCTTCTTTGGAAATTATGTGTCCTAATAAGTTACCTTCTTCAAGTCCAAAAAGAGTCTTTTTTGGATTTAAGGATATGCCATATCTCCTACTTTTAATGAATACCTGTCTCAAGTGATCCAAATGTTCATTATGAGATTTAGAAAACACAGTAATATCATCTAAGTAAATAACCAAAAAGTCATGGATTTCCTTAGCAAAGGCTATATCCATAGCCCTTTCAAAGGTAGCTCCAGCATTCATTAATCCAAAAGGCATTTTCACATACATGAAAGTGCCCCAAGGAGTAGTAAAGGATTTCTTGGGTTGGTATTCTTTTTGAACAAGTATTTGGTTATAACCTGAGAAACCATCCAATAAATAAATTCTTGAAGATCCAACTACTCTCTGCAAGATGTGATCCATCTTTGGAAAAGGGTAATTATCTTTCAAAAACACTTTATTGAGATTTCTGAAATCTACACATAATCTTATTTCTCCATTTTTCTTCCTAGTAGGTACTAAGTTAGAAACCTAATCAGAATATCTGATTGGTGCAATTATTTGGGCCTCATACATTCGTTTGACTTCTTTCTCTATCAAAGTTAACAAGACAAGATTAGTCCTTCTTAACTTTTGTCTAAAAGGCTTCTGGTCATCCTTCACAGGAATCTTATGTTGAATTATACTTGTGTCATAAGCCTTTAAATATTCATAACTCCATGAAAATACATCTTGATATTCTTTCAACAAATCCATGTATTTGAATTTTTCTTCTTGTGGTAAATATTTAGACAACTTTATCATTTTAGGATGTAATTCTGTTCCTATATTTTACTCCTCAATATTAGACTTGACTGGTTCCATTTTAGGCTTTTGGGGCACATCATTGGAATCAAACAAGTCTTCTAAAGGAGTTAAACCTTTAGGTAAAAGATTATCTTTCAATTCTAGCATGTCTATTTCTTCTTCAATTATTTCCTCTATGTCTACTTTTTCTAAGTGATCTATATATGTTTGAGTAAATACAGTTGGCCTTCTATATTTATGTACATCTACACTATTTATTTCACAGCTAAAATTATCATCTATATTACATTCTAAATCTAGACTATCATCAGTGTATATTGTACAGTTTTGGAATTCTTCCACGCTGTTCAAAAAATATAAAATCTGTTCGTCTTCGGAAAAAATCTGCCAGTATTTAACATTGTCAGGAATAATGGATCTGTATTTTACTTTAGCAGTATATCTATTTGTTGGTTGAAAAGTTAATTTACAAGGACTAGCAAAAGTTGCTAGGCAATGTGCTTGCAAATTTTGATTTTTGGGAATAATAGCAAACTTAGACTCTAGTAAATCATCAACCAAGTCAATTGCTGCGTCTCTATATCTGGCTAATCTAGGATTATGAACATAATATTTAGCGTTTATTTGCTTAATGAATAAATCTGAATCACCCATGATTAAATTCTTTTACCTCCTAAGTTTCTGATGATTTGGGGGCCTAAGATCAATGCTTCATACTATGCCATGTTTTTAGTGCATTTAAAGTTGAGTCTGAAGGCATGTCCTTTCGAATGACTGGTTTCCATGTTGGTGATTCATATTCCAGCTCCTGCCCCTATCTTGTTCACTGAGCCATCAAAATCTAAATGCCAAAGGGCTTCATGAAATATATTTTCATTGTTTGGTCCAGGTTTTTTGTTAATCAATTCAGTTTGGATATCATCATTATCAGAGTTGCATAGAATGAAAGAGTCAAGGTCAGTTGGGGTTGAATATATGGGATAATTTATGGATCTTTCTGCATTACTGACCATGTATTTCATTAGAGTTTCTCTGTAAAGTTTTTTGGGTTGTCCAAATACTGTGATAGTAGCAAAACTCATGTCTAGTTGTAGATATCCCTGCAACTTAGCTCCCCATGAGCGAGAAAGAAGCATACCATACTTTGGTGGGATATCAGCTACTACAATATCCATGATCATACTTTTACCTGGGTATTGAACTAAATTGACACAGAAATCTTTTATCAATCCAATGCATTTAACTTTAGAGGAATAAAATGAGAACAAGTCTTTATACGGCCTAGTTATTTCTAGATTCAGAGTTTCCATAATAGCTTTAGGCATTAAGTTGTCGGAAACCCCTGAGTCTAACATTGCATTATGCAATATCTGATCATGAATAGTAAGACTAATGTAAAAAGGAGGGATTGCTCCATCATCATGTGTACCATTCACATCAGGACCAAAAATTAACTCAGGCTGATCATCATTTAGATTAATTGAATCTTCACCATCATTCATGTTTAAAGTTTCATTGATTGTTGATTTGTAAAATTCATTCTTTGCCAATTCTGTTAAAGGAATTGGTATTTTTAACTTGGATATTTCAGCTTGAATGATGAATGTTGGTCGAGATTTACTAATCTGCAGAAGTTCGTCTTTTGTAATTGTTAACTGAGTGGATTTTTCTTGAGGTTCAACAGTTTTACCTTTAGTTTGAGTTTTTATTTTATCTAATGTTTGAGTTTCCTGATTTCTACTGTCTTTGATTATTTTTTCAGGAACAATTTGAGTGGCAGCAGATGCTTTGTCAGATTGGGAATTTTCAGCAGAAGATTTAGGATTTGATGATTTAGAGTCAGCGAGATTCTTTTTTGGATCAATAACTGTTGTTTTTTCTGAATTAGTGGCATTTGTGGTATTAGCCTTTTGGGAATATTTGGAATATTGAGCCACTTCATCAATGATATCAACAATCTTTGGACTAGGTTGTTTTTTAGGACTGGGTGGGTTTGAATTTTTTTTGTTTTCTCTTGGAGGAATCTGCAAATTTTTTTTTTTGGGAGCCTCTACATTCTTTTTGTTATGATTTTGTTGAGTTGGAGCATTTTTTTTTGTAAAGGACTCATTTGTTTTATTGCTCCTAAGGTTATACTAGCTGTGAATTTCATTGATTGCAAATTCATAACCTTGCTTATAGTCAAAGGATTCACCAGATTCCACTTTGAACTGTTGTAGCTCAAAGAGTTCTTGATCCTCCTGAGTGAGGAAAATTGCATTGCTTTCATCTATCCCAATTAATATGTTGATGTCTTCCTCATCCTTAACATTTTTTTGAGAACTTTCACCATAGTTCTCTTGAAATGGGGGCCTAATTTTTTGATCTGGGAAAGGTTCTTTACCTTTCTAAGGATTGTTGCTTTTTCTATAGTTGGGATTTTTGATTTGGGATTGATTATCCCATTGCGGTTTTTTCTCAATGTTATCTAATATCTCAACTACTCTTTCTAAAGTTCTACTCAAAAGGTCAAATTTACCATCTAATTTTGAATTCTCTTCTTTGATCGTGACCCTCCTTTCATTTCTAAGTCTGGATTTTTTGGCTAGGATATTAATTTCTACACCAACAACATCTAGTTGCATCTGTTCTAATGTTTCAACATTTCTTTCTCTTAATTGATATGCCATATCTGGATCAAATCCATCAGGAAATTTAAGAAGTACTGAATAGGGGGTAGGTTTAAGATCAACAGGGATGGCATTATAAACACTGTTATATCTGGTGTAGTAATCCTGAACAGACTCATTAGGAGCTCTTTTTAAGGAATCAAATTCAGATAAAATTTGCAGGGGATTCTTTTTCTTTTCCCATTTATTTATGAATGCTCTATGAAATGCAGCTAAATATGCTATACTACCAGCACCTAAATTTCTAAACCATGTTTTTAATTCTCAAGTAAAGCTTTGAGAAAACAACCTCATTCGGACATCAGATTCATCTATCTCATAAATTTCACAGAAATCATTCATTATGATGATATGTTGTTGTGCAGTAAAAGGTGAAAAATTATCAAACAATGGGATATCCTTTTGGTAATTTTGGGGCATGTCATGGAGGTTTTGTGGTAAAACTAGAGGAGCATATCTTGCAGCCATGATTTGAAGTTTTCCTGAAATAGGAGGTATAACAGTGACTATAGGAGCAGTGCTGGATATGACAGCTGATGTGCTGAAAGTTGGATCTGAAGAACCTGGAAAAGATGCTGATATATGTATGGAACTGGATGGAAAAAATGTAGTGCTTATAAAATTGGTGGATGCAATGGGCTGAGTGAATGATGGAAAAACTATCCTAGGCTCCAAAGGAAACTCAGGAATAAAAGGTTTTGTGGATGAAATTGCAGTGGGTTGAGGGGATGATGAATATATGATCCTAGGTTGCAAATGCAACTCAGGACTGAAAGGTTCTATAGGTGAAATGACAGTGGAGTCTACAAATGAAGTGGCAACGTACAGAGTTGAATCTGCTGCTGGAAAAACTGTGGTGTATAATTGAGAAACTGGAGGTTTAAATTGAGATAAAAAATTGGCTAATTTAATAGCTTCATCAACGTCTTTAATTCGTGTAACATTAACCCTTTCTACTGGACTTTGAATTTCATATTTGTCTAATTTTATTGATGCTGAAATAAGGTTCTGTTTTTCATTCACAAAAGAAGTAAAAACATGATCTATGACAGTTTCCTTTAAATCAGTTTCAGATTTATTTCTAAAGAATGAATTTTCAAACTTGAAATCAAAATCAATATCAGATAAGCTCACTAATTCTTTGGGTAAGGAATTATCTTTTCTCAAGGGCACTTCAGTTTCTAAACTAACAATCTGTTTTTTCTTTTTATTTTTTCCAATCTGTTCTGGGTTATCTACTATTACAGCAGGCTTAGGATCCGAGTTATACCTGGTATAGTAGGTTTTCCTAGAAGCCAGAATGTTTATTTATTAATACCCACAACCTTTAAAGTTAATCTTAAAGTATAAAAGATAGATTTAAAAATCTTCCTTCAAGATTAGATTTAAAACAGGAGAGTGGTTAATCTCCAATATGGTCGCCAGTATGTTATCACCCTAGTAATTTCTAAATATTGTGGGCTCTTTGGATTTTTTCAGTTTTAAGAAAACTAGGGGTAACCACAAACCTACTTTGGAAATCTAGGATCTATCCTTCTTAAATTTCAGAGAGGGCTCTCTATTTCAGATTTAACTTTGTTTTGAATTGATATTTTAGGCTAGGTATGATTGGGCACTTGGTTTTTTGTTTGGAAAGTTTGGTGGGAAATAAGATTACTTGGAGACAGATTAAGAGGGATCTACCAGTCCATTGGGCTATGGAGTCAAGATGTAGCAAGCAAGATTGGAAGGCAAGGCCAAAAGGATGCTAATGTACTCAGGGAAAGGTAGATAACCCTCAGAGATTTGAATAGTTTGATTTGATGAGATGGCTTTCTTTCAGGATAAAGGGTAGTGAAGGATCCTTTGATCCAGAAATAAGGAGAAGGAGGCAGAGGTCAAACAGGACTAGGAGCAACTAAGAATTCCTAGGTCTGAAAATCAGCAGAAAACATTGAAATGATCAAGTAGTTAAGACAGGGAGTTTTTTACACTTATCCTGAAATAATATTCCTAATTAATCATTCAGATTTGAACACATATATGAAATTGAATGGAACTTCAGAAAAGGAAACAATGACAGAAAGAAATCACTTTACTCATTAGCTTATCGCAAGAATCCTAAGTTATGAAGTCCAGTTAGCTGTTGTCCAGTCTGCTGCTCTGCAATCAACACATGAGCCTCCAAAGCACCAACAAAAATATCTATAAGAATCTCAGCAATTTTATTCCACACTAAACACTTCATAAACTGGAGTATTTATACAATATGTTTATTACAAAATATCCTAGAGGAGTCTAGGTATAACTCTAGGAAAATAAAACAGCTTAACACACTAAGAGGGCCAGCTGCTTAACAACTTAGCAAGTTGTCCTCTTATCTAGGAAAAATAGAACTAATCTATCTAATCAAAACTAATTTTGCATTGTTGTTTATGATTGCTAGCATATTTGGAAGATATTTGTTTATGGATTGCTTAACTGATACTCTTTCAATTTTCATCCTTTAACTATGTTTTTCCTCTTGATACTCTCTCACACTGCTTCCTTATTACTTTTACTACTGTAAGATAAAAAAAATTACAATAGTACAAATTTCTAATTGATTTTTCCTCGGATACTCTTTGACTCTGCTGATCATTCTGATACACTTTCACTGCAACATTTACCTTTTAACAGCTATAAAAGGAAATTTTCACTGTGGTAAAACCAATCAATTTTCTGTTGTTCACTTGATTGTTATATTTGACTTTCCCTTTACTTTTTACTGTTGTAAAAGAGATTATCAGTAGTGAAAAATCTATAATCAAATTAGCTATTTTTCTTCTCAATATTCACTGCTTTACCTATTTGCCTCTTTGTTGCTATACTAGGTCTGTGAACTCTTGCCATTATTGATCACTTGGTATCTTTATACTTTTTAACTTTCGGTAACTTTCATCAGCATTAGTGTACTTTACAAAGTCTGGCTTGACAATGAAGATGTGTTTAATCTCATTTTGTAGAAAAAATAAGTTCTCAAAGTACTCCAAGATAACTTTGCCAGTTGGGGAACCTTGTGGAAGAGGCTTACTTACCTGTTCTTTAGCATGTGCTCTGATCTTATTGTCATAATCTGTCTAAACCATTAGTTTTTCATTAAAGCCAAGAATGGCTAGGAGGCCTGCTTTTTTCAATATTGTGTATTGTGCCAAAAACTTGGTTATTGACAACTCCATGGTTTTTCACTTTTCCTCCAAATTTTTCATTATGTTCCTTTTAATTAGGACCTTTTTGATTTGCATAATTGTTTCAGTCTTGTCTTGGATTTTCAATTCTTCAAACTCTTCTCTATTTTTGCTTTTCAAAAATGTAATAAGATGCAAGGCTTGAGATGGTTTTTTAGCCAGTTCTTCTTTGGTTTTTTGAATTTCCACCTGTGCTGCCTTAAGTAGATCTCTCTGCTCATAAATGATTTGAATTTAAGGCCAATATAGATGTATGCCTTGGATTATGTTATTCCAAAGATAGTTCTTGATGAAGGACACCTGTTCACTAAGATTGACCTATTGCTGCAAAATATTTACCTTCTCTTGAAGTCTGTTTGCTCTTTGTTCATGTCCCTTAGAGGTAATCAATGCATTTCTATTTGATGTTTCAAGAGTTTGAATATTCTTTTTCATATTTATTATCTCATTATTCTTGAGGGACATCTCCTCCATGGCCTTTACTATGTCAGCTGCTTCACTTGTTTGACGTACCTGTGTTGTGGATGATCCTGTGGCAGAAGTGTCTATAGATTGCACTGACACTGCAGTTTCCAGTGGCACTTTTGGGTCTAAATGCTCTGCCAATGTGGAAGGGACAGTTGTGCCAACTATAGGAATAACAGTAGGAGTAGATTTCACATTTTATTTTCTTAAGGCTTAATTTTCATTCATAAGAGTCTCTATTTGATTATCCATGTCTTTAACTTGAGCAGTAATTTTTAGCACTAACTGCATCATCTCATCCTTTTCTATTTTCTCTTGTAGGATTTCCTTTGCTTGAGGATGTTCATTTGGTGGGAGTTTTAATTGCTTCCTCAAGGCAACAATGTCTTCATTCTTTTGTTTTATTAATGCTTGAGCAACCTGAATGTTTGAAGGATCCACTCCAATTTGTAGCACCATGTCTTCTAAGGATTTGATCCTTAGATCCTTCGCATGTAATGAAGCTTTATCTAACTTCATTTGATCTTGCAAGTTGAACACAGTGTTTTGCAATCTAGTTGCACTCACAGTTTTGTTTACCACCTTAGAATAGAGCATTTCTAATGTACTTCTATGAAACTCTATTTGATCAAGTTCATGTATGGTGTCTAAATCTACTTACAGATCTATTTTCCTGTAATCTGCAACTGACTTTGGGTTTGTAACCATTGGCTGAAGAAAAGACATAATCATTTTATTTGTTGAATAGTCAAAAGTCTGTCTTTGTCTCTTTGTTTTTCTTTAAGAAATTGAGAATAAACTTCTCTTTTGATCTCTTCATTTCTTTCCTTAATTTGTTTGTTTTTCTCCTGGATATCACTATCTTTTCCCTCTTCTATTTTGGAGGAGGAGGGAACTTTATGTTTACCTATTTTTCAACCATTTTTCTGCCCTGTTCCTGTGTTAAAACCTGCTCTTTCTGAATTTCTTCTAGAGTCTCATTTACAATTATAGTGGCTTCATCATTGTCTACATGCTGATCATCTGTATCATTTATTTCAATAGTCTTTTCTTTCTCAACAACAATCATTTTTTCCCTTTTGTTTTAAATAATCTTGAATTGTTTTCTGCAATGGTCTCTGCTAAATAGCCTTCTTCATTCCTGGTCCTTTTTTTGAATTTTCTACCTGTTGGTTGACCATCGTAGACTGTGAATTATCTATGTTTATCACTGCTGCTGCATCAGAAGTAGGGTCAACCAATGTATTTTTCACCCACTCTATTTGATTTGCAAATTTCTCAATTTGGGGTTTAGGCTCATTGATGAAAGGAGTCAATTTACATTTAAGCCTTATACTATTCAAAATGCCTTTAGGATCATAACTCCAGTAAAAACTTTCTTGGAACTTATAGTCTGACAATTTCTTTGCTATCTCCTTTAATGCATCCTTGTTATTTACTATAAATGGGCCAATTTGGTTCTTAAGCTTGAATTGGGTCTTTTTCTTAGAAGCCATGAAATTTACTGCATCTAAATTTAACACCTGCCTTAGATATTCCAATGCAAAAATTTTGATAGTTAGAAATTTGGGCAACTTATATGGGTGCAAATTTGCTCCAAATATCCTAATTATATATGTCCTTCATATAAGTACCAATCCTCTACTTGGCTTTGTTCAGACAATTGAAATATCCTTTTCATCTCATCACTGACCCTGGGTTGTTTTGTTTTATGAAGTAAATTCATGGTTGGCCTGACAAACAAATCTGTGAAATCCTTGTAATTGAATTCATTTCCATTTTTCCTGAGTAATGATGTCCAGAATATTACTGACAGAGGCTGGTCCTCTACATTCATATTTTTTAAAGCCACTGGAAACTGTTCTGCTTGGACAAATAGAAAAAGATGGAATAGATATGATGAATATCTAAACACTCCCTCAGTAGGAAATTTGGTCAACTGATAATGTATATTTTCAGTAATGAATCTAGCAAAATCAAATACCATTGTAGGAGGTTGCCCAGGGGACAATGTAGAAAGGAATCCTAGTATAGAGACATCAATGAACTCATCATTAAAATATCCTAAGATAAAGGATAGTATTGAAAATACTTGTCTGGAAGATTCAGGAAAATTAGAGGTGGAATAGGGTGGATTTACTTTTGGGAAATCAACATGAGTAGGCATGAAATTTTGAAGAATCATAAACCTTCTAGGGTAATCCAAATCTAGGTACAACTGAGTCAAATCTTCAATGGATAGGGGCACTACTCTTGGATCAAAACTCAACTGAAGCATTTCATTAATGGATTCTACTGTGATGGAAAACATAATTTCTCTATCTTTGTTCACAGTAGACCTCTGGTCAGGAACATAATGTAATTGACACAATCTGACTAGGTCTTGAGCTGGATGAGTAATTACAACATATTTGGGCAAATTAGACTCCCAAATAGGTATATCATTTTTATTTTTATCTAGAAATTTGTCATAAATCCAGTTACGAATATCAAGCAAATTAAATTCTACTGCTGCATCAGCAATATTGTAATCTAAATATGCTAAAGGACTGCTTTCTTTAGTAGAAACAGGTGGCTGAAGAGGTCTGACAACTTCAGTTGAATCAACTGTTAAAGCAGGCATAGGCTTATTAATATTTGATTATTCTGGCTTTGGAAGCTTGGCTGAGACAGATTTTGGGGCTTTGGGACCTCCAGACTTGGGTGTAACTTGCTTCTTTGTCATTTTTGGGGATAAATAAACAAGACTAAACTATTTTCTTAGTTGATTTTGACATAGAGGGTATTTGAGCAGATCTGGGACAATTTTGGGAATCTGAGCAAGGGGTTTTGGAAAGAAAACACAGGTTTTCTGGGTGCAGAGGACTGAACGAAAGGATTTTTGGCTTTTTGTGCACTTTTAACCCTTTTAGACCATGGAAATTGTCTTTTAATGACCAGAATTACTTTAAAATAGAGTTTATGTAAATGGAAAATTTTGAAAAAAAATTGCAAGGGTTTGCCTTGTTCTTTCAAGGTTTGGGCATACTAAACTGGCAATTCAGGTCTCTGTAGCTTAATTAATCTATTTTAATAGTCAATAGGTGAAAGTTACTGGTTCAATTTAGGAAAATACCTGATTTACAGGTGTTGTAATAGTCGAGAAGGGTCTTGGTGACTTTGAATTTATATTGGATCTGCTGGTTCAGCTGAAAGCGTCAAGAGTCCTTCAAATGCAATCACTGTGATGAAATTCTGCTTCAAGGGGGGAAATTGGATAACAAAGGTTTAAATTTTGTTTTCAGAGTCTGGGCGTATTTCTTAATAGACGAGGAGAAAATAATACATAAAATGGTGAAAAACTAAGGTTTAAAACTTCAACGTTCATCATTATGTGTATCATTTATTGCAGGTCTCAATCAATGGCGGGAGGCAGAATTATCTTTGAATGCGAAAACAACTGGTGGTTTTCGCTTTGATTGGGGACGGTAAGTAGTTTTGAGCATTTGGAACACAATCGAATAGAATTTAGACACGTAGCAATGGGTGGTTTAGGAAAACTAATTTTATCGCGTGATTTTTGACAAACATCATCCGATTACTTTCAGAACGCGATATGGAACGCGCACCGTTACATTTGGTCGGATGATGCGAATGGTCTAGATTAGCCTTTAAGCTGTGGGGATAGGAAAGGTGGGACCCAGGATTCATTCTAAGCTGTTGATCTGATAAGTGGAGATCTACGGTCATAGTTAAATGCGACAGGAAATGGTGGGGCATGAGGCCTTTTCATCGCATTGAATTAGGACCGTTGGATTAGAAAGATTAGGGTGATCGGATGGTTGTGGATGAATGCGGGGGCATTGGATTTATGTATATAAAAGGAGTTTATATATAGGGTTTAATGTATGGGGGAGGGATTTAATGTATTACACAAAGGTGTGATCACATTCTGAAGACTTTTCCTTTGTTTTTTATTATATAGTTATTTCAAACCAATTAGGCTAAATAACTACAAGGGAATCGAGATATTTCATTATTGATAGTTTTTATGTCAAAGGGATATTTTCGGGTTTTAATTTAAACATGTGTGTAATAACTTTGACATAAAAAACTTATAATAAGGGGTTTTGGGATAATTAATAAAAAAAGAGTTATATTAATAGGACTAGGACTTTTTATAAGGATTTAATAAATAAGTTAGGTGTTAATATGACTAAAGGGAAAATGAATACTCAAAAGACATAAATATAACAAAGGCAAGTGAAAATTAAAGCAAAGCTTCATTATCATAACTTAATCATTTTTTCTTAGTATATAATGTCTTTTGAGGGTTTTTATGCTTCATGAGATGTAGGAAGTTAATCAAATGGGGTTTAAGCATCATTAATTAAAAAATGGGGTCGTTACTTATGAATTTGCAGGGTGATGAATGCATGAGTGGTAGATGATGAAAATTTGGGATTAACATAGAAATTTAACACCTTCAATTAGCCATTCATTAAGCCTTGGGTCTGGTCCCAACAAAGTCAGAGAAATGCTCTAAGCCTCTTTGACTGATAGTTTAGAATGTCCAATATCTATAGGGAAAGGGAAATTAGTTATTGTAGCCTTGTGAAAGATATTTACAATGATTTTCCCACCTTATTCTACCTACCCATTCTTTAATCTAACATTTTTTCTTCCATTTATGGAGGTGCATTTGAGCTAGCAACCTTTAAAACATTTTTTTTCTTTAGAAAACAGTAAAACTATCTAATTCTAACTTATTTCATCTAAGGACCCAGATTAAACTGTTGGGTTCCTTTTATTCTCTACCTAACTACTGAATTGTTAGGATTAAACTATCTGACAATCCTTTATTCTCTATCTAAAACAAATAAATTGAAACATGATAAGTCAATATTGAACAGTTCAACTCATCATAGATTATGTCATTTATTGACACTCTACCATAATCAACTGCAAAAGTAAAAAGTAGTGGCATTTAGACTTGCACACTTTCATGTTTTTTTCATCTTTTTCTTTGGGGTATCTTATTTTTTCTAAGTCCTTTGATCTTTCTTTTAGGACTTTCACCCTCTTTTTTCTTTTCTATTTTTTTTTTTTAATTTTTACAAATATGGGAATACAACTTGCAGAAGGCAAAATATGTACATATTTACAAGACTATCATTAGTCAATTCAAAATTATGAATCCTATATTTATAGGTCACTAACAACGAGGACATGCAAAAAGGTAAGCATGGGATTATGTTGGGCCGAGGAAAAGGTACATTTTACCCCTATTTTTAGCGTGATTTATCATTAAATTTTATATGTTTTCCTTCATCTAAGAAATAAATCAAAGGAGAATAATGTAAAAGTAGGGTAAAATGAATTATTGATAAAAGGTGTGTTTAATAGTATTAAAACTGAATTTTATTGTCTTTATTGATAGGGAGTCAAAACAACCCAACTGCTGACCAAAACGACCAAATAACAACATACAAGAAAAGTAAATGGAATCGCGTTGGTTCCTATGAATCATCAAAAGATGCAGAAACATACTTATTCCTGAAGCATTCAATTGATGGTTACATAGCCTCAAGATCTCCTGATCCCGAGGATTCATTATTCGATTTGTTTCACCTTTAAGTTATAAAAGGTTGTAGGTGAAAGAGACAAAGAGTTGTTAATTTATTATAATTTTCTTGTATTAAACTTATTCTGATAGATATGTCAGACTCGTGATGATGTATTTCCTCATTGATTAATGAAGAAATTGGTGTTTTTATCATAAGCATATTCTGAGTATTTCTTGGCAGAAGACTTCTAGAGGCTTCGAGCCTGGTCCCTGGGAGTTATCCTACTATTTTGTGTTATACATTTATTTACAATTCTCTCATTTTAGTTATTCTTTGTATTTTATAGCATTACCATTCAATTCATTAATCACAAGTGTGATGTGTTGCAATTCCCTTTTCAATAGGTTGAATTTATCATTGATGTTCTTTTATTATGGAGTGACACCTTTACATTCATTAGATTAATTTTAGGGTGCTTAAGTAGTCGTTGTTCGATTCTGCATACTGTTATTTCTTAAGTATTTCCATCATAAGTGTGAATGCTTGGTTTTCTGTTCAATTCTGAATGTTTCTATTAGTTGAGTTATAGAGAATTCCATTGCAAAATGTTAAATAATTGAGTGATGTTCAATTCATTAAGGTTGTTGTTCAATTCATGAAAGCATGATGTTCAATTGCAAAAGATTCCTTATTTCAGCATTGATTGTTTATTTCTGCATAATTTTAGATCAAGATTTTATTCCTTTGATTGGTTTGAAGTATTTCATAGTTTACCTTTGAGTGGGTTTGATTGAACTTCAAGAATTATATAACATTTCTTACAACGATTTAGAGTAGTTAACCTTTGAATTCACTCACATATATTTTGCTTACACCCTTGAAATAAAAGGACTTGCGTTGGGTTGATGATTAATGTGAAACATTAAGATTACCTTTAACAGTCATCTTCTTGACTCAACAACCATAAAATAGAGAATGATACATGAATTTTTGCTGCTAGGAAGGAGCAGTGGAATTTGAGGATATTGCTTGCTTTACTTGTTGTTTTTCTACTGATTTTTTTGCAAAATCATTATCTTGCACACCCTTGTTGGTTTTTGAAGCATTTGCTTGATATTCCTTTCCTTTTAAAACATCTGCATAGCCGGTACTTGGTTTATCTTTGGAATTTTGTTGAAGAGATTTAAAACCCAAACCAATTTTATTTTTCGGTGATATTTGCATGTTAAGAATATATTGCAAAGTTTTAGAACCCTTGATGAACTTCTGATTTAGAAATGATTTAGTTTCTGCTTTTGATAAATCAACCCTTAATGCAACAATTTATTATTCAATTTTGTTACAATTTTCTTTCCAATATTATATTTAATCAGTAAGCACACTTTCTTTAAATTTTTCCTCTTCGAACTCTCTCTCTCTAGACATATTGTTGGGGTTCCTATGTTTTGGAAGATTTTGCAATACCAAAAGATAAGACAACATCAAACCACTTTCAGACCTCAGGATCCAACCCTCTTGGGTCCGGAGAGGGATCTCTCTATGATATGTCAAAGGTGTATGTCTTTGAAGCTCAAAATTAAGATGTTAGGCTAGTTGTGCAGCTCAGGGTTTGTTTGTTTTGTTTTGATTTGGTTGCTGGTTATCAGGACGGAAGGGTTCAATGTAAGACAAGGATGAGAAAAGGGGGATAAGGCAGAGGTGAAATGTTCCAGGAAATATTCAAAACCATTGGGCAATGGAGTTAGGAAAGGATTTTCTTACTATCCAATGTGCAAGCTTTCAATTGGGCTAGTCATCTAAAACATAGGATCTTGAAGGTGATTGTGGGATATGAAAGGTAGGAGGGGAGGAGATAACACATATTTAGAGCACAAATTCAAAGACCAGCTGGTCGCACAAGGATCCTAGTGGATAGGGCTAACTCTAATCCCCAATGTTCCCAAATCTTCCAACTAAATCCATAACAAGAAACATCTAAGAACTGAATCCATTTAATTCATACATCAGAGAGCGGGAAATGACATCCACTACACTGGTTAAACCAAGTGAAATCATTTCTTAGATAATACATTCAGAAGAGAAACATCAATGGCAAGGAGAGCAGAAACATAGGGTACCTAACAAGGGTAAATCCTATTCCAATATTCTGATGCAAGCCAGTAGAAACGAAATGAAATGAATGTAAACACAAAGATAGGAAAACATCACTGCTGCTTCAGATCAGGATCCAAAGAAATGTGCTCGTCATATTAAATAACAATACCAATCAAGTAAAACATTGCCAATAGCTAAACACTCAGTCTGAAATCATATTCCTCAGCCTATCTTACAACTTTACACAGAGACTGTGTCTCAAAATAAACTACTTGCAGTTCTCTGATAACTGATCAACAACCTTTACAATGAGTTTCTTCATGAATTTATAGCTCCAGAGGAGCGGAGAAGGTAGGTGAAAAAATAAATGTAGCATTAACAACTCAGAAAGAAAGAGAGCCGAGGCCCATTCTGTTTTTAAATCTTAAGCATTAATCTCTGGCATGTCTTGGACGAAAGAATGATCTTCTTCGGCTTCCATCTACTTTGGTTTGGTCCTGATGTACTTTGCTGCAGTACTCCGTAGTACTTCTGGTGAATAAAAAAAAAAGGCAAATAAAGGATGCTAGGGCCTGCCGTGCTGTGCATCAAATGTCGCTGATAGCATAGGACTGCTGTCAGGGTGGGAAATCCTTTAGGAACACGATATGGAATAAAAGCTGTATGGGCATTTCTGTCCTTTATGGGGAAAACATTCTGCTGGTGTACAAATCCTGATATGCATGAATTTCTATATGCTGTACACTCCGTGTGATCCATGATGTTGCTAACCTAGTGTTTTGCCTCTAAACTGCTGCATTAAGGCCCAAAACCTTCAATACTGAACGCTGAAATCCTTGATCATAAGCTGGTTTTTCTCCACTGCTCCATAAATGTCTTGATCTGCAAAATCTGGGCTTTAATGGTGCCAGATAGGTTTTTCTTTGTGGAGATTGAATTGTCCTTGCATAATATTTATGCTGCCGCTACCTTTCCGGACACCTCCCTGTAGTACCAGCTTCCACATTCAACCTTCTTTGTTCAACGTGCCGTTTACAATGATTCCTATGAATCATGGCAGTTTTCCGCCTCTGATAACCCTGCAAAACACGAAAACTGTTAAGAAAAAAATGCATGGGGTCGGATGATGTGGATGACTACGAGGATGACAGTGGGAATGCGGACGAAAGGCGAAAAAAAATGCAGAGGAATGGTGGAGAAAAGCTCTGATGGAAGGTTGGCGGAAAGCAGAGAAATTTAACGTAAAAAACCTTAAACTTGACCTTTTGAATGAATATATAAAGTGGGAGGGGCGAATGTACGGTGAGACACGTGGAGGTGACGTGGCGGGACCAGTTGACAGCGGAATAGTCAACAGTGGGGGAAAGAAAAATCTGGACCGTAAGATCTCAAAGGAGATCGATGGTGGAAAACACGACAGAGGGCAATGGATGGTGGGCCTGGGGTACGAAGACCATAGATATAGACCCCGCGCAGCTTCGTTGAGCGATGACTGTTGGATGGGAAAGGGCAGATCTGACGGCTGATATGCATATCGCTGCGCGTCCTGTACCGACAGATAATGTGCGATGAGCAAGCGTTTTTGGAATCTTATAGGAGCCACGCGTCGGAAGCTGTATGGAATCACTGGGCAATGGGAGAATACTGCCTACCACCCCAAAGTGGTGCGATAGATACCACTGGGTTTATGGATAGTGTGCGGCGGGGACCACAGGGGCCAAGAGAGTCCGAACCATTGGATCTGCGAGTTAGATGGACAGACGGGATTGAATGGGGAGACGGAGGAAACGGGGATCAGAGGGAAGGACTTGCGATTACGATCGGAAAGGAGTTTGTGATTGCGATGATCGGAGGGGGTTGCGATCAATCGCATCGCAAGTTTTTGCGATGGACCGATCGGGGGACAAACACAAGTCTTGCGATCGCGAGGATTGCGATATTGCGCGGGCCGTTTGATCGCGACGAAAGATCAATGGTTTATAACGCCTCGCGGGACTTAATGTATTAAACCAATCGCATCGGGATTTTCTGATATAATAAAGGATTGCACCCGCCCGAATCTCCGATTGCGATGGGCGCTTTAAGACTTAAGCGCTTGGTCTTAGCGCTGGGGCGTATGTGGGGAAGTGGTTGGGGCTGACGGAAAAAGGGGCTAAGCCCTATTATAAGGCCGGAAAATGGGTTTTTAACCCATTTTAATGCATTTCAAGGCCTAAGGAGGGTAACGATAGGGAGATAGAGGGGAAATTTGGGAAAACAAAAGGCAAGGGTGGGATTTCATGGGGATTTTGGGGAAATTTGGGAGTTAGTGGGAAAAAGAGGGGGTGGAAGGGGATTTTGAAGAGGGGAAGAAAAGGGGAAAAAAGGAGAATTCTGCAGAGGAACACGGGACAGAAAATGGCCTTTTGGAGCATAATTCTTCGTCAGTAAGGCTCATTGATACCATAACAGCAGAGGAAAACAGTCACAAGGAAGGAAACATGAAAAGGCTGCAAGGATGATGTGTTTTCAAGGGAAATGCATTCCTTGCAGGCTTATAAAACAAACTAGCCCCTTGCTTGCTTGTCAAGGAATTCATAAGGGGCTAACACATATGATGTCTTCTTCATGAGAACATGCTTTTTGATCCCCACTAATATTTTGCTTCAAAGATTAATTTTCTTTCTCCAACTCGGCCATATTGTTTTGCTGAATCACAATTTGTTGGAGAAAATTCTCCTTGAATTTCTCAAGATCATCTAACTGGTTCTTCAAAGAATCATTACCCATTTGAGGCTTATTTTTCTTAATCTATGTATTTCCTCCTTCAAAACTTGTTTTTGGTTCTAGCCTTGCTTAACTAATCCAATACAGTAATGAGCTCACCTTCATAATATATCTCTGCATCCTCAAGATATTATTCATCTATAGACTTAAAATCCATAAGAACATATTCATTGTGCCCTTATTCTTCTAATGAATATTTCTCACTGCTTTCTTATAAAGTAACACTATCTTATTTGGGATACTAACTCCTCTTTTTGGATTTACCTTTCCATAATTTCTAAGCTCTATCCTTTTCTTTTGTCTCCTTATGCTCTCCCTTTCACTTCTTTTAAGTGGAAACTTCCCAACAAAATGGCCAACTCCTTCAAAATCAAAAAACTTGAAAGGAAGCTTGCCTTTATACTTTCTGGAACCTCTCTTTAATTTTCTGGAAAACTGAGAAAATTATTCATCATATTAACTACTAGATTAAAGTTCCTCTTCCTTGATTTTCTTTGGAATTTTCTTGAGAATTTTAGTGAGATTTTTGACCTTTTTGGAGGCCTTAAATGCTACTTCTCTAGGCTCAGTTTTATCTTCTGTAATGCACATCTCATAAGTTGTAACGATTCTAGGCAATTTCTCCACAGTGAGAGTGCTCAAGTCAGCCATATCCTTAATAAAAGAAACCTTTGGGTTAAATCTTACTAGTAAAGACCTGAATATTTTTTGAATAATGACTTCATCTTCAAATTTTTCATCTATGCTATTGATAATATTGGTCATTGTTTCAACCCTTCAGGAAAAATCTCCAATAGTTTCATCTTTCCTTACTCTTAAACTCTCAAACCTTAACCTACAGGTTTGGAACTTCACTTTCTTCACTTTCTTATCACCTTCATAACTATTCTCAAGTTTGTCCCAAACTTCTTTGGCTGATTTACTATGCATGAATTTTATTAGCTCATTCTCACTAAGCCCTGCCAATATAAAATTTCTAGCATTGGCATTATTGTGAAATATATTCTTTGCATCAAGATCTGATGGAAGGACATCAGGTACAACATACCCAGACACCACAATAGAATAAACATCAACACCTAAAATCATGAGGTGCCCCTACTTTCTCATCTTCCATAAATTGTAGTTCTCACCATAAAAAAACGGAAGCTTCACATCATGGCCAAACATTATCCTTTCTCAATCTCTCCTTTCAATGGTCAAACTGCAGCAAAAGAGATGACTATTATACCAATTGCTAGACATAAGTGATATTGAGGATGGGCGTGGTGAATCAATATTACAAAAATGCTATAAAAACTTCTACAAATAAAACTTATTCAAAAACTCACTTAAAAAATATATAACAAGACCATACACATGCACATGAAAAACATAATCAATCATTCCATGTAAACACTTGGATTTCAGGTGGGAAAACCCCCCTCCAGGACAAAAAACAACCGAACATTTTGTTGCTTCTTATTATTATCTTTTGCTTGAAATTATTTTCATTTACATTACATCATCATAGCCACCACTAACAATGGAGCACACACTCCTTGACTGAAATGAGAAATGTAGGCCACAACCAACTTGGAGCACAAACTCCTATAATAGACAATAAACATGCACTTAGCTTAAATCCCCCACTCCAGATACAAAAAATTCTGTAATAAAGACAATATGATTTAGAATTGAAACACCACTGCACAATACAAGAATAACATCAAATAAGAACACTCCAACAGTCACAACTCCACACTCCAAATGAGAGAACAAATCTCCAATACACACTTCCTTCAAACTGATCTTGAATATCGACACACAACTCTGAAACACTTCTAATGACTGATTTCTGAAGCACACTGCAATACCAAAGCTCTGAAGTCACTGCTACAATCATTGGTTTGCACACATTCTCTCTATGAACACTCACTCACTCACACTACTAGATAACCAACCAAATGAGAAACTTTTCTTGACATATTTGTAATTTATGGAGATTGTTAAGTCAATAAATTATTCAGGTAATGGATCTCACCTAAAGCACACAACTTTGAAACACTTGTGATGATTGATTTCTGAAGCACACTACAACACTGAAGCTCTGAACTCTCTGCTACAATCACTGGTTTGCACATATTCTCTCCATGCACACTGCCTCACTCACACTACTAGAGAACCAACCAAATCAACAAATTTTCTTGACATATTTGTAATATTCGGAGATGGTTACGTCAATAAATTCTTTAGGTAATGGAGCTCACCCAAAATCCTTTTCACATGCTTCAAATTTGTTTGAGTTAGGCTTCTTAACCTAATCAAACCACTTACTCCACTAACTACTTGATATTTTCAACTTTGATCACCATCTGAAAGCACCATGGCTTATATTGACCTTTTTTCTTGATAATTCCGACCATGATCATCACCAAATAAAAATAATATCAAATGTGTGCATGAAACCTGGAGAAAAAATCGAGTTGAATTCCAATCGCATAGATAAACCTATGAAAATTCAGTTGCAGCCACACACTATACACTGTCAAATATCGGTTGGAACCTTCCAACCGCATGCATAAACCATCATTACTGTAGTTGGGGCAGAGTATGAAGTAAATAAAAAAATCTTACCCTCAAACTTGTAACAAAGATTTAGGGGGTTGATAAGACATGTAAAACATCCTTCCATGCCCAATATTGACATCATGAAACCATCTAAATGAATCAACAAGACATCAACTTGACCTCTATCAAAGTTGTAGCTCAACTTCAGATGAGGGCTTGTTACATCATGACAATTTTTCTATAGACCTTTCGAGACAATGAAAACATTTTACACCATCATGACATCCTTTAGAAAGTATACACTAGACTCAATTTGATACACAATGACTCATAAGTACATAACTTACAACATCAATGGCAACAAAAACATGCCAACAACAATTGTTGGGGATAGGATAAAGTCATGGGACTATTTGGTATAATAGTTACCCCCAACTTATGGCCTCTTAACTAAAGGAATCCAATTTCAAGTGATTGCTTGCACTCTCTCTATAAATGAGATATGATGTTCTAGATGCATTGTGATAAGTGAAAGCTAATGAACAAAAAAAAATGTTCAGGTTAATTCACACTTTGCATTGTTAGAGAGTAATCTCACAATGGAAAGTAATCAATTTTTAAAAAATGAAATGCACATTGTGTTAATTATATTTTGGTTGTCGTTGTGTATATTTAAAATGTTTTTACTAAAATCATATAGGTAGGGTGTCTCACAGTGTTACATAACTTTTATAGAAGTGTGAAGGTATGGAATATTTAAATGCTCATAAGTTATCAAATCTCTTGAGAATAAATGCATTTTGATTCCATATTTGTGGGTTGTTGTTGTATGTTTATTCATCAATAACATGGTGCATTGATTGATCAACAACAATTCTAATAAATCAAGAATATACTTCTCTCTCATGTGACTTTTGCTAATATGCAAGTTGATAAAAAATTTTTCTATGAATGTTATATCACAACTTATGCATTCTTGTCCCAATTGGCATCGATGTAATTTTTAATAGAATGCACTCATACCTTCACTTGAGAGTAATTTTCAACACATAAGCAATCGCCCCTACTAATTTTATGACAAACTACTAATTCATGTCTAAATGACGTTTCGAATGAAGACTTTTATATCAACAAATACATCTCAATATAGCAAGGAAAAATGTGCATAACATTATTGAAGTGAAGGGGTTGTTTATGAAAACAAGTTATTTGATCTCAAATTGTTGTTAACCATTATGATAAAAATGGTTTTAAAGAAATTAGGAAATATTTTGTGATTGTAATAAACAAGATCTTATTTAATAAACACCAAACTAAGTGTTGGGATTAGGTTGTTAGATA
Source organism: Pinus albicaulis (assembly GCA_034641835.2). Taxonomy (NCBI): domain Eukaryota; kingdom Viridiplantae; phylum Streptophyta; class Pinopsida; order Pinales; family Pinaceae; genus Pinus; species Pinus albicaulis. Next base: position 244,491,629 of record CM076571.1, read on the forward strand.
TTTTGGTGGTTAAATGAACCTCTCTATATTTAGTAAGGTATTGATGTGTATTTTCCATTTGGACCACCTAAGGTTTTATAAATGCAAACTTATTTTATTTCCTTCAAATTATTTATTTGTGTTTTGGGATTACCATGTTTTATGTTTTCTAACATGATATTAAATCATGTCTATAATAAAAAAAGGCTTGGTGCATAAATAAGACAATTCTCAACACAAACATGAAATGACTCATGTTTTGAAATTTTACTTTAGATTTAAAAAAAACATCGCAAAACATAGATATTCATACCAATTATTTAATAAGATAATACTCGTTGAAAATATTTGTTTGTGAGAAAACGGGATTAAATAATTGAATCAAAATCTATGTGAAGTAACAAAGTTGTCAAGTCCTTTGAAGTCAACCATACCTTTGATTTCAAATTGAGTATTAAAGTTCAATATTTTATAGTGTGCGCACAAGCATGTTTGGAATTATGTGTTTTTAGTTGAAGTGGAAACATGAAATAAGTCGAAGAAATGTTTGAATAACAAAGTGAAGAATTTTTTCTAGTATGAATTATAGCCTTTTGATATGTTATTTTTTTTTTTTTTATAGCTTTCTCCGTCAGCAATAAAACTTACGTGTTGTTGCAAGTTCCAGTAAGAAGAATTACATTTCATATAAAAAACGATAGTCATCATTTGTTTAGTTAGAATAATGAGGTATTGGCGAGTTGAGTTGTTGTTGGTTTTTTTTTTTCTATATGATGTTTTCATCAAGTGGAACATTTCAAAATGATCAAATAAAGTTCATAAGTTGGGTCTATTATTGACAATGGATGGAGCTTTTTAGAAACTTCATATAAATATTTTTGAAAACATTCTAGTTTGTATAGATGGATCTTAAATCTTTCTACAAATGATAATCTTTACTAATGGATAATCATGAGAGTGGAATGCAATTCTCATAAAATGTTGCAAATTATGCATTAAAGGCATGCCTAAATTACTCGGTGGAACTTATATCATCTATGCTTTGAGAAGCACTTAAAAATGATGAATAGGAACTACATTTTTCCATTGAATGGGTCATATACATGCTTTGGGAATATTTACATTATGGAAATATTGAAAGCGCAATTTATAAATTGATTGTTGGTGGAGAGAACAAATGATATAATTGTTTTTTTGAATATTGTGTATGTATATCACATTGTAACATCAATGTAATTAGTTAGGTAATTGTTGATAATTCACAATCACGCTGCCAATTTTTGTCTAAAATTACGTGTTGTTGCAAGTTCTAGTGCCTATGTATATAAGAAGAATTACATTTCATATAAAAAATGATAGTCATCATTTGTTTAGTTAGAATAATGTGGTATTGGTGAGTTTAGTTGTTGTTGTAGAATAATGAGGTATTGGTGAGTTGAGTTGTTGTTGCTGTTGTTTTTTTTTAATATGGTGTGTTCATCAAGTGGAAAATTCCAAAATGATCAAATAAAGTTCATAAGTTGGGTCTATCATTGACAATGGATGGAGATTTTTGAAAACTTCATAAAAATATTTTTGAAAACATTCTAGTTTATATAGATGGATCTCAAATCTTTCTACAAATGATAATCTTTACTAATGGATGATCATGAGGGTGGAATGGAATTCTCATAAAATGTTGCAAATTATGCATTAAAGGCATGCCTAAATTACTTGGTGGAACTTATATCATCTATGCTTTGAGAAGCACTTAAAAATAATGAATAGGAACTACATTTTCCCATTGAATGGGTCATATACATGCTTTGGGAATATTTACATTATGGAAATATTGAAAGCACATTTTCTAAATTGATTGTTGGTGGAGAGAATAAATTATATAATTGTTTTTTTGAATATTGTGTATGTATATCACATTTTAACATTGATGTAATTAGTTAGGTAATTGTTGACAATTCACAATTACACTGCCAATTTTTGTCTTAATATCTATTGGATTTATGTTGCACACTATACATAACCTTGCAATTTATGTTTATGCTTAGTTATAAGAGATTGTAGTGCAGGCTTACTAAATAATTTTCGTTAAAAATGAGATGTTGTAATACCCTAAAAAAAATTTTGCAAATTTTTTTTCGTGTATATAAATTCAATTAGTTATATAGAATGCATAAGGAACACATGCAAAATTCTTTGACAAACATATTGGTTATAGTGACATAAAGGGTTGGTTGGACTTGTTATTTTTCTTGAGGTAGTGCGCCTTGGTAGTGTGTTTTCAACGTTGCACTAGAAGCTTGGCAACCAAATGAGACTTGAATAGCATAAGAGAGTTTTTGTATTTGAATAACAATCGTAGCATGTGTATCAAAATTCCAGTTTTTACCCCATTTAATGTAAGTCATTTTTTTCGAAAATTTGGAGTGGATATAATGTTATGTGATGAGACACATTATACTATAATAATGCATTATGTAATTGTATCAAATCAACTAATTCACACTACCACGTGCAATGTGAGGGTGAGGATGGAGATGGAAGACCACCCTACCATAGACACAACCAACAACGAGAGAAAGGATATAATGATGTTTTTAGTCATTTTTAGGGAAAAAATAAGAAACCCTAGGGAAAGAAAAGAGAGTATCAAGGAAAGGTGGGAGCCACTCTGTTAATTAAGGTTTTCAATCTTTATTATGTTAACCTAAGGTTGTATATTATTAAGAAAATTCACCTAGGTTCTAGATTAGGTTTTACTAACAAATAAATAAAGTGAAGTAAATTAACCATACAAGCTTAATTTACTAAAGATTGCCATTAGGGGAATTTTGAGGTCTAAAATGGGCCCCCATAGGGAAATTATAAAATAATAGTGGAAATAATAAAATAGGATTACATTACGTCATCAAATTTTATAGGGAAAAAAGAAAAAACTACTTTTTCAATTCATATTTTCAATTTATCTCCCCATAGGTTTACTCAAATTTCGAGCGAGAACACTCATTGGATGCATAATTTGATTCCTCATCCAAGGAGTACCCATGTTTCATACTTTTGATGGACCCTGCTATTCGTAAAATAAGAAATACATGAAAAACATGATTGCAATCACCTTTTTTTAATGTATTTCTCATTTTTCGTGTAGCAGGGTCCATTTAAAGTATGCAACATGGGTACTCTTTGGATGAGTAATTAAATTTTGCATCCAACGAGTACTCCCACTCAAAATTTGAGTAAAACCTTCGGGAGATAAGTTGAAAATACAACTTGAAAAAGTTGTTTTATTATTTTTTAATCTTTTTACCTTTTTACCCAAAAAAATGGTGAATCATCCCCCATTGTTGACAACATCATCTTGAATCCTATTGGTTCTTAGAAAGTTTAATTTGGTTGTATGTTTTTCTTAGGAGGCCCATTTTAGACCTCAAAAGTTATTTTATGTTTCTTGAGTTAGAAACCCTAATTCTTAAAAAGACAAATAGAAGTATGAAAGGTGTTATCACTCTGTAATTTCCGAGGTTGTGGAAGAAACCATAGAGGTAACCACAAAACCACTTTGGAGTTTAGGATCTAGCCTTCCTAAACTCAGAGAGGGATCTCTGTGTCAGATTTAACTTTGTTTTTTTTTATGATTTTAGGCTAGTTATGAATGATCAATTGTTTGTTTGATTGTTTGAGATTTGTTTTAATTGGTTTGGTTGATTAAATTCCTAAAATTCCATTGGGTTGTGGAGTCTACAACTTAATATGGATCTGTCTCAGATTTTTAAAGGGTTTTCACAGGGAAAGGTAGCTGAACTAACTGTATCTTTTAGATTTAAATGGAGTCTAATAGAAGAGAAATAGATATAATTAAGAAAAATAGTAGTTAAGAATTCTTTAGCTTAATATCAGAGGAAAACATTTAAATTATCCACAACCAGAATCAGATTGTATCTTTCAACAAATTATGTTCATCAACTTTCTATAAAATAATTTAGATTTAAGAACACATAAGTATGGAAACAAAGAAATAGAGACATAGACAGTGAGAAGCACTTCACCAAATAGTCCAACACATGAATCCTATGAAATATTCTTTTTATTACTGATCAACCCATCAAATGGAAAAGTACAATAGCTTATGGAATGCAAAAATCAACCCTCAATACTTCGAAATATGAAGTATTTATACAATCATTTAGAAAAATTCATGTCATAACTGAATAGGATATATTTTAGGTAAATCTGAAACAAATTATATCTCTTATTACAAACTAATAGGACATGTTGGAACTGTTTGAAAGCTGGCCCTAATTTTAAGGAATTTGTTGTTGATCTATCTCTTTGATCCTTGTTGCGTTGTTGATCCTTTGACTGAAGATAGAGTTTCTCGCTTAATCCATTAACTCACATAACCTATCCCACCTTTCTTCATTCGGAATAGACAACTTAGTCACCCTCCTGTAGAATTCATCTACTTCAGTGTACTTGGAAAAAGTAGGCTTGGTGACAAAAATATGATTTACCTCATGTTGTATGGTTAAATCATCCTCCAGTGCCTCAAGAAAGTATTTTCCTATTATGCTTCATGTTATACCTGCAAAATTGGAGTTGGCCTTGGCCACATTTTTCAATTTCTTTTTGTAGTCCTCCAGAGTGATCAATTTATCATTTATCACAAATAAACTGGGCAATCCTTTTTTATTCAGCACTTCAAACCTCTTGAAAAATCCGTTAACACCAATTTCTAGACCCTGAAATTTTTATTCTAGCTAAAGGAAGAGGTTCTTTTTGGTCAAACCCTTCTTGAATTCAAGTATTGTTTCTATTTTATCTTCAACTTCCATTTCCTCCAGCTCATATTTATTCTTAGAATTCAGGAATCTGATAATATTAGTGGCTTCGGTGGGCTTGTCATCCAAATTTTCTTTGATGTCTTCAATGGGTGTTGTAGTTTTCTATATCAACTCCTTTTTTTCAAAAATGATTTGTATGGAAGGCCAAATTGCATTCAATGAGTTAAGGATGTTTGTCCATATGTTCTCTTTTTCTTAAGCCAAGTTCTAGCCAATGCCTGTCTCTTTTCCCAATTGTTGTATCCTTTCCATTAATCTTTGGGACATTTGTGCCTAAGCCATGTGTGAGGCCTAACTTCTGTTATTTTGTTCCTATAAGGCATTTATCTGTCCTTGCAACTTCTTTATTTCTTCATTTTGTATTGACATATCTTCCATTCTTTTGTGAGTTTGACTGCAACACCAGTGAGTTCTGATAGAGGTATTGTTGATGTAGAAGTACCTGTAGTTGGTATTGCTGTGAGGGGCACTACATCAAATGGAACCATGGCCAATTGTGCATTTTGTTCCTTTTATTTGATTAGTTTATCCATCTCTATCTCCATATTTTTGATTTGTGCGTTATACTGCATGATCAACTTGAGCATGTCTTCCTTCTGGCTCTCTGACTCTCCTATTTATTTTGTCTGTGGGTCCTTGATTGCTAGGATATTTAGCTTCTTTCTAAGTGCTGCAATATCAACATTTTTCTTCTTAATCAAATCTTCAGTTGCTTTGACATTTTCTGGATTATACCCCATCTTTATGACCAGATATTTTAATGGCTTGATTTCTAGTGTCCTTTTCGAGAGACAAAATCCTTTCAATCTTCAGCTGAGATTTAAAATTTGTAAGAGATACCTGCAACTTTGAAGCATTCATAGAAGTGTTAGTCAAAGTGGAAAAAATCAGCTCTCCCGTTTTCTTATGCATCTCCATCTGATCGATGGGATGAAAGTCCTTTGTATCAAATTCAAAGGAGGTCTTCTTGTAGTCAGCAACTATATGTGGATGTGGAATTTGAGCTTGTAAGAATTCCATTTGCATTCTTCCCTTCTCTGTATCAAAGGATGAGAGAAGCCAACTTTGAGCATTGATAGTTTTTTATTTCAGGATTGAGTGTAGGTGTTGCCACTAAGGATCTCATTCTTGAGATTTATATCTTTGTATTTTTCAAAAATAATTTTCTTTTTATTTCCATGATTTGGAACAGATGTTTGGGCTAGGTCCTGATGATTTTGTGACATTGATGATTCTGTTGGGGACTCTGTGAAATTTCTACTTGATTGTGCAGAAGAGAGTGGCTCTTTGATGACAATGGTGGCTTGTTGTTCTGCTTCTGTTTCAAAATATGTGTTAGGACTCCTTTTAGTTCTATTTTTATAGATTATCTTGAATTCCTTTTCTTAGCTTCCTGAAACTAAAGGGGATCCTTCCTCTCTTTATCTCTTCTTTGTCTTCTCTTGAGGAGTAGGATTCTGTAGAGTAGATGTGGACATGAGCCGCTCCTTTGCTTCCTATAAGGTGTTCTCTATCCATTCCAACTGATTCATTTACCTTTCAATCTTTGGCCTCTGTGTGTGCACATAAGAAGTGGTTTTCCGTTCCACCCCCAGCTTGGAGACTAGGCAAAATGGGTCATAAGACCATGTCAAGCTCAAAGTGAAATTCATTTGTTTCAAGAGATTATCCGCTTCTTCACTAGCTACCCTACTGTTACAAATAAAGGGACCAACTAGTGTCTTTATTCTGCACTAAGACTTATTTTTGGATGAAACAAAGTGTATTTCATCTGCATTAATCATCTGTCTTATGTATTCAAAAGAAAATAATCTCATTGGGAGGTATTTAGGTAGTTTGTATGGCAGAAAATCACACCCATACACTCTTATTTCTATTTAGTTTTGATAGAGGTACCAATCTTCTATTTTGGCTTGCTCAGTTAGGTGCAAAATATTCTTAATCTCATCACTGATTCCTTGCTCTGCATTACTGGTCAAAAGACTCATGACTGGATGAATGAACTGCTCTATGCAATCTTTGAACGTGTACTCATCTAAATATTTCCTCACCAAAGAAGTCCAGAAAATATCTGATTGTGGGTTTCCTTCGTCATCTAACTTCTGCAGTGAGCCTGGAAACTTGCCTGCCTAATAATATATGAACATGTAGGAAATAATGGAGGCATAATTTAACATTCCTTTAGTTGGTAACTTTAGTAATTTTTCATGTATGCTGTCAACAATAAATTGACTAAAATTAAACACAACACATGGCTTTTGATCAACAGAGAAAATTGACAAAAAATCCAGGATTGGCTCATCTACCCATTCATCAGAATATTATCCTAACACACATGAAAGAACATAAATAATTAGTTTGGATTGGTCAGGAAACATGGATGCAACATAAGGTGGATTCTTCTTGGGAAATTGGGAACTTTCAGGTAGAAAAATCTCGAAAATTTTGGACCTCTTGGAGAAATATAATTTTTGGTACAGGTTATTCAAATGTTCTACTGAAAAAGGGGTGCTAGATTATGTTTGGGGGACTTGCATCATCTGATTTATGGTTTCAGGGGTGATGGTGAACAAAACTTCCCCACTTGGGGCTGCCACAACTCTTTGGTTTGGAAAATAGCTGGCATGGCACTTCCTAATGAAGTCAGGTATATGGTAGGTTTGGAGAAAAATATATAAGGGTGAATTGGACTCATAGAGTCCAATTTAATTAGTTTGGTCAATGAAATTGTCTTCAAACCAACAATATAACTCAAAGAGATCAAATTCACATTTGGTCAGTGCGATTTTATAATCCATGTCAGCAAGGGGAATATGATCAAGATTGAGAGTGGGAGGGAGCATTGGATTGATTGGATCATTGTTATTTTTATTATTTGGAGGCATGTTAACTATTGAAATTGTAGGAAAGGGAAAACTGACAATGGGAGATTACCAGGGACTTACTGACAGTTGGATATGGGTGGCAACAATGTATTTTTCCTGTGCTTGACTGGTTTCTTTATTGGCCGGGGAAGCTTACTGTGTCAGCACAATTTCAAAAATAAGGCCGAGTGAGCAATCTGTGAGCCAAGGGAGTGAAAATGGTGCAGAGATGGTTTTATGGTGATGGCACAGTCCCATTGGAGGCACGGGGCCATTATCGAATTGAAACGATTATCCCGGGAAACAATAAATGAATAACGAGGATGGCCATGTGTCAGGATAGGAGTGGAGGGGAGCACGTGGGAAGAGCTGGTGGGAAAAGGTGTGGGGGTTTGCAGATTTTAGAGGGGGGTCAAAGCGATAAGTGGTTTGTTGGGGGGGGGGGGGGTGCGAAATGTTGAGGGACCAACATGTAGGGGTGGGAACAGTGGGGAGGAAACCACTTTTTAGACCCCCCCCACCCATCGATAAAGGTAGGATGGATGGGGGGGGGGGTGCGAAAAGATCTGTCGGCCATTTATCTGATGAGTCAATGATCAGATAACCGATATGTGTGCGAAGCTTAACCACATACCAAAAATATGATTTTGTCGATTTTGAACCTTTTTACATGGGCGAAAAACTTAAGCTAAGATAAATAATACCTCTAGACTTAGGATAAAAAGATTTTATGAGCCCAAAATTAGGATAAAAAGGCCGCATAATGCAAAATTAATCTCTTTTACCCCTTTGAACCTTTTAAACTCAACTTTCTCCTAATCCTAAGACTAAATATGACCAATCAAGGGTGCATTTAGATGTGCAGACCCTATTTTATTTTCTTTGAGGGGAAAAACACCTAATATACTCATATCTATCATTTTTTGCATTGATTCAACTTAAACAATTGAATCAACTTATTCATCTACCTAACTAACATTAGCCAAGATTACACAATTTGGCCAACTTATTCTCTAATCTAATTAACATAAATTGAAAATTGTCTAATCATGATTGCACTGTATGATCTAAACATTGAATCATAGTTGTGGCATTTTAAACAAGCTGCACACAACATTCAATTTATTCCTAAAAATCAAAATATTTATCAAGTAATGAAATTTAAATTTGCGTCACTTTCAGTTCAATTTGTTTTTTTTTGTTTTTTTCATGGGGTTCTTTCATCTTCATTTTTTATTCTTCTTCTATTTTTTTTCTTTATTCTATTTTTTCTTTTCGAATATCCTCTTTTCATTTTTTATTTATATATTTTTTGGAAATCATTTGCAACATGCAATATTATTTACAATTTCATATGACTGAGAGAAAATATTCAATCACCTAGTGATCCTATAAATTATAGGACCCTAAAAAAAAGAACTCACTTAAAATTTGTTGTTCTAGGTGTTAAAGTTTCTTGGGTTGAACAAGAGAGTTGTGATAAGATTTCAGAGTTATCCATATCCCAAATGAACGTACATATGTAGTTCAACTACTTTGCAAATGAGACATATGCATACTCGAATTAAAAATAATATATATGAAAATAACACTAGATCGATTACCACAACATATAAACATTTGAAGATGATGGGTAGGGAGACCCAAGTTCCCTCAAGGGGGATGATACCACCCTTTCTATATGTTATGTGCTAGATATGTAAATTATAAGTACACATGGTGTGCATAAAATGTAAAAGTGCGCACAACTCCAAAATAGATAATAGAGATGAGTTACAAAATAAATCCTTGAAAAAAAAGATAACCTCTTCCAAATATGTTGATACATTCATATGTACACATCACACATTCCTATGATCCTCATAATGACTCTCTCTTTATGTCTATCTCTGTCTTTCTGTCTGTCTGTCTCTCTCTCTATCTCACTCACACACACACACACATGTAGGTCCTTTATTAAGCTAGCCCTTGTTAAACATGAATTCACCCCTGTATATGCTCCCTTGTGGTCATGATGAGTTTAGCTATGAGGGACCTAACTTAAGGTTATAAGGATCATTTTTTTAAGGTATGAGTAGAAATATGTTAATGAATATTCCCTACGATGAAACAACAAGCCTTGAATGTTAAATTGAAGGTAATCACAAGAGATCCCAACATAAGTGTTGGAAATGATTGGTGCAAGCAACCCAAGAGCATGAAAAAGGTAAAAGTTAACTAAACGGAGGTGTAACACTAATTCAAGTTTCACTTTCAAATAGGGCCTTCAAATATAAAAAAATTTAGGAGACTTTGCAAAGGTGAATATAAAGCATAAATAGGGTAGAAAATGACCTCAAGGCATGGGTGTATGTTAATTTAATCATTAAGTGAAGGCTTGATCCATACAAAAAAATTGTACCGTGTGGTTTGAATCCATATACCATGGATCTGCAACATTGTTTTGTGGGATTTTAGGCCTAGATTCTTCCTCTATCTCACTAACTATGGAACACAAGCACAACACCCTCTTTACCAACCCACAATACACTTTCCACATTGTGATAAAAAATGGCTTAGTGAGGTTTGACTCATTTGATCACATAAATATCATCTCTATATGAATTTGGGCCATCATGGACCTGTAATAAGTATATTAAGTGATATGGACCCAATTAGGGGTTTGCACCCCAAATTAAATAAAAAAATTTAGGAAATACCCAACATGAGCTCCCCAAGGGTCCAAGTGAACCAAACTAAGGATAAGTTCCCAAATAACAAGAGAGGGAAGGAAAGAAAGGACACTAGAAAATTATTATACATCCTCGAGGGGCCATACATATGAAGGTGATCCATCACAAAAGGGCATCTAGAGAGGTATTGTGTCATCATCAAGTGAGTCACACATGACTATCACATGAGAATAAACCATGCATCAAAATATCCAAGTCAATGGGTGTATTTAAGTAATAACTTGAAAAATTCATATGTTATACATTGAATCTCTTGCAAGAGTTGATAGCCATGAGATGTGTCTAACACCCCCACCAACCCCCTTAAATATTCCAAGTCGAGTTATAGGCATTACTTATGTATAACCCAACCTCCATAGTCCTGTAATGGAAATGGGGTTACAAAATTCCTCAATTTTGAACTTTCTCAAAACTAAAATCTAAAACCATCATTGTGTTCGAATTTTTGAGAGATTTTCGATGATATAAAATTTATCTCAATATGACTTTACAGATAAAAATTTATGGCCATCTAAAAATTGGCCCCTTTAAACCTTTCCATGTCAACAAGGTACTACCATGTGGCACGCATGTGGTGCCCTTGTGGAAACCTCTCATCACTTGATTTAACCTGGGTGGAAGGCCATGCCTTCTCATACATTTCCACACCATCATACCCTTGGCTGTTCCTTGGCCCACTGCGTATCACACAAGTTCTCTTGAGGCCCGAGATGACAAATTTTGTCATCATTTGCCAAAATAAATCCTATCCATATTGACCCCTTTCAATCCTTCCCTTCCATTTCTCGCAAAAATCCTTGCTTTCTTCCAAGGTCCAAGGTGATGTCATCATCATTCCGTGCTAATGCAAGCTTGAGATGGACTCATGTTGATGTCATATCATCCACATGGCCTTCTCCAAGGGCGCCACATGTCACTCATATTTGGGCCATCTGTCCCTCCAACTTGGATGTTGGTGCCTTCCACATCTATATATAGGAGTTCACAGGGTCACAACATAATCCTAGCCGACCTAACAATAATAATGTAAGGGCACAATAATAACAATATTGGGGTTACAGGGGTACCACAATAGCAATAAGGGGATTACACTAACAACAATAAGGGACTATACTAGTAATATAGGGACGTAACATCCAAACTTTGAATGGAAAAATGACATGTTATGATATAAAGGTAGAACTTATCTAATTCCATCCTCAAAATTTAAAATGAAGACTATAAAGGAAACACACAATTCCCTTGCAACATGACATGTTGAGTTCTTCAAGGCATAATATAACACCCGTCAATCATTCTATTGGAAGAAAATGAGTAAAGAAGTTCAGAAATTCGTCGTGGAATGTGATGTCTACCAAAGAAATAAACATGAGAATGTCCTAACCCTAGGATTACTTCACCCCTTACATATCCCAAATCAGAAATGGGAGGAAATATCGATGGATTTCATCGAAGGGTTGCCTATGTCTAATAGAAAAGACACAATATTTGTTGTGATGGATAGATTAACCAAATACAAACATTTTATGGCAGTTAAGAAAACAGATTTGACAAAACAAATTGTAGAATTTTTCTGCAAAAACATCTATAAATTATATAGCCTCCCCAAAGTTATTGTGAGTGATAGAGACACAAAATTTAAAGGAAATTTTAGGAATAAGTTTTGTAACTAGGGTGAAATATCCCCTAACATGAGTTCAACTTATCATCTGCAAACAGATGGACAAACAACAATAGTGAATAAATGTTTGTAAACGTATCTTTGTTGTTTTGTAACAGATAAGCAAAATAAATGGTCTCAATGGTTGCATCGAGCCGAATGGCCCACCAACCATAAATCAACTAAAATGGCCCTTTCCAAGTTTTATATGCTTATGAACCTCCAAAATGGAAAGACTTTGCATTAAGCGACTCTGAGGTTAAAGCAGTGACGAATTAGTTAGAAGAAAAAAAAAATTTAAAATATTGAAGGAAAATTTAACAACAACTAGCAATTAGATGAAACAACAAGTAGATCATCATCGTTCAAAGAGGTAGTTCGAAGAAGGTGATTGGGTCTTTGTAAGACTTCAAACCTATAAGCAATTATCTTTAAAGGAACAAGGAAATAACAAGTTGGCCCCATAATTTTATGGAAATTTTCAAATAATAAAAAAATAAGTGAAGTGGATTACGGATTGAAATTACCAGAAAACCATTGGATCCATACTATGCTTCATGTATCATGACTAAAAACAATATTAGGATAAAATCAATCAGCTCAAAAAAAGATACCCGAAGTTAATGACGAAGGAAGAATTGTTTTAAAACCAAAAGGCATTCTGGCTACCAGAGAAAAAATATTACATTCCAAATCTATCAAGAAATACCTCATTAAATAAAAAAAACTTCCATACGAAGATTCTTCATGGGAAACAAAGAAATTCCAACAATAATACACATCCTTACCCATGCTTTTAGGACAAAGCATCTCTAAGGAAGGACAATGTTATAAATACAATTAATTAATAAATAATAAGAATTAAATTAATAGTAAAATAATTAATTAATAAGCATTAATGCAAATTTATTAATTATGAAGGGATAAGTCATTAGACGTGACCATTCAACCTTCGTGACTAGTCAAATGCCTATTTAGGCACACCATCATGAAGGACTTAAGCAAACCATCATGAAGGAGGAATGGTCATGTCCAATGACTTATCCCTTCACAATTAATAAATTTTCATCAATGTTTATTAATTAAGTAATTAATTTTCTTCTGTAACACTAAACATGCAATCCTTGTTGAAAAATGATCTTTATTAAAAATGTTAGTTCCATAATGAAATTTGTAGATCATGAACCATCTCTCTTAAACATAGAAGTGTTATTAAAAAATGACCGTAGATGTGAATAGATAAATTTTTTTATTTCTAATTTTCTAATTATACAAAATTTAGGTTATAATTAGTTTTATTTTTAAATAAATTAAAAAATAAATTCATATGATACTATCATCAAACTTATGCAAAACCAACTACTTGAACGAAATTTTTTCCAAAAGGAGATCCATAGACATTTCAACCATGGATTTTAGCCGATGATTGCAGCTTCAAAGCACCAACTTTCTCTTGATAGATGATATCCTCAAAAGCCTTGCTTTTAGGAGTCAAAATCACAAGCCCTATTCCTCGATGACCAACTACCTCAACTCAAAGATCTCGAGCTTCAATTAATGAGAAGGAACCCTTAGTGCAGTAGGCCACTTTGGATTGCCTAGTTTTTGTCCTTGGATTGACAATTCAATTGAGATTTATTGAATCTATCAACGCGAAGTGATCAAGGGCAGGGTTTGTCAAAACCCGAAATCAAAAAATCGCTAATGTTTACATGACACAACACAATGGTTGTTGTAAATCTGATGGAATTGTATGCCTTTATATAGGCTATAGTATAGAAAAATACCATGGGAAACACCATGAGTTGTCACAAACTAGAGATAAAAACTGCAAACGGTAAATTGTCTAATTTACCTCAATTATATTTTAATTATTAATTTTATTTTTTAATTTAATTTATTTTTAATTTCTATGTAATTTGACAGAGAAAATGTTTAACAAGACAATGCATGACATTAACGTCTCTTCCATACTCCGTTGGAGAGCATCTCTCGGGGTAATTATTGAAGAAAAATATAGCTATGTTGTGCGTAAAAATGTACAAATAAACATAACGGTAAAGAATAAAATGTAAAACCAACAAATAAAAGTTGATGAGGAAAAGATCATTGAAATATTGAAAATGACTAGTATAGATGTCATAGTTACCACCTGGAGCAACTTTATAGCACATTTGGCATGTAGATAATTGTACCGAATAGACCATCACTCAAGGTTGCATTAGACTTAGGGTAGATTAAAAGCAAAAACCATTTAAAGATCGTATTGATCAATTTAGACTTGTGACATATGCTTATAAATTTAAGCTTGGATACCGATGTGATTTCTTACAAATGCATTTGCATGAGATGAGAGAGGAGACTCACTTGATTTATAACAATATCATTTTCTTTTTTGCAAATGAATTACAAATTTTCCATTACTGAAATAACATCAATCCCAAAGGAAACAATAATAATTTGGAGAAGAAATTTTCCATTACTGAAACCTTAGAAGATTCTTCATGGGAAACAGAGAAATAATAAAGCATCTCTAAGGGGAGGACAATGTTATGAATACAACTAATTAATAAATAATAAGAATTAAAGTAATAGTAAAATAATTAATTAATAAGCCAAAATTATTAATTATGAAGGGATAAGTCATTAGACATGACCACTCAACCTTCGTGACTAGTCAAATGCCTATTTAGGCACACCATCATGAAGGACTTAAGCACACCATCATGAAGGATGAGTGGTCATGTCGAATGACTTATCCCTTCACAATTAATAAATTTTCATCAATGTTTATTAATTAATTAATTAATTTTCTTTTGTAACACTAAACATACAATCCTTGTTCAAAAATGACTTTATAAAAAATGTAAGTTCCACGATGAAATTTGTAGATCATGAACCATCTCCCTTAAACATAAAGTGTTATTTAAAAAAGACCATAGATGCGAATAGATAAAATTTTTGTATTTCTAATTTTCTAATTATACAAAATTTAGATTATAATTAGTTTTATTTTTAAATAGATTAAAAAATAAATTAATATGATACTATCATCAAACTTATGCAAAACCAACTACTTGAACGACAACTTTTCCAGAAGGAGATCTATAGACCTTTTGACCATGGATTTTAGCCGATGATTGTAGCTTCAAAGCACCAACTTTCTTTTGGTAGATGATATCCTCAAAAGCCTTGCTTTCAGGAGTCGAAATTGCAAGCCCTATTCCTCAACGACCAACTACCTCAACTCAAAGATCTCGAGCTTCAATTAATGAGGAACCCTTAGTGCAATAGGCCACCTTGGATTGCCTAGTTTTTGTCCTTGGATTGCCTAGTCAATTGAGATTTATTGAATCTAACAATGCGAAGTGATTGAGGGCAGTGTTTATCAAAACCCGAAATCAACATATCGCTAATGTTTACATGACACGACACAATGGTTGTTGTAAATTTGATGGAATTGTATGCCTTTATATTGGCTACAATAGAGAAAAATACCATGGGAAACACCATGAGTTGTCACAAACTAGAGATAAAAATTGCAAACGATAAATTGACTAATTTACCTCAATTATATTTTAATTATTAATTTTATTTTTTAATTTTATTTTTTAAATTTCTATGTAATTTGACAGAGAAAATGTTTAACAGGACAATGCATGACATTACAACATCTCTTCCATACTCTGTTGGAGAGTGTCTCTCAAGGTAATTATTGAAGAAAAATATAGCTATGTTGTGCGTAAAAATGTACAAATAAACATAACAGTAAAGAATAAAATGTAAAACTAACAAATAAAAGTTGAGGAAAAGATCATTGAAATATTGAAAATGACTAGTATAGATGTCATAGTTACCACCTAGAGCAACTTTATAGCACATTTTGCATGTAGATAATTGTACCGAATAGACTATCACTCAAGGTTGCATTAGACTTAGGTAGATTAAAAACACAAACCATTTAAAGATCACATTCATCAATTTAGACTTGTGACATATGCTTATAAATATAAGCTTGGATATCGATGTGATTCCTTACAAATGCATTTGCATGAGATGAGAAAGAAGACTCGCTTGATTTGTAGCAATATCATTTCCTTTTTTCCAAATGAATTACAAATTTTCCATTACCGAAATAACATCATTCCCAAAGGAAATAATAATAATTTGGGAGAAGAAATTTTCCATTACTGAAACCTTAGAAGATTCTTCATGGGAAACAAAGAAATAATAAA
This sequence comes from Pinus albicaulis, assembly GCA_034641835.2. Classification (NCBI taxonomy): domain Eukaryota; kingdom Viridiplantae; phylum Streptophyta; class Pinopsida; order Pinales; family Pinaceae; genus Pinus; species Pinus albicaulis. The sequence goes on from CM076571.1 coordinate 244,507,937, forward strand.
GCATCTCTAAGGGAAGGACAATGTTATAAATACAATTAATTAATAAATAATAAGAATTGAATTAATAGTAAAATAATTAATTAATAAGCGTTAATGCAAATTTATTAATTATGAAGGGATAAGTCATTAGACATGACCACTCAACCTTAGTGACTAGTCAAATGCCTATTTAGGCACACCATCATGAAGGATGAATGGTCATGTCGAATGACTTATCCCTTCACGATTAATAAATTTTCATCAATGTTAATTAATTAATTAATTAATTTTCTTCTGTAACACTAAACATACAATCCTTGTTGAAAAATGATCTTTATAAAAAATGTTAGTTTCACAATGAAATTTGCAGATCATGAACCATCTCTCTTAAACATAAAAGTGTTAATAAAAAAAGACCCTAGATGCGAATAGATAATTTTTTTTATTTTTTATTTTCTAATTATACAAAATTTAGATTATAATTAGTTTTATTTTTAAATAAATTAAAAAATAAATTCATATGATACTATCATCAAACTTATGCAAAACCAACTACTAGAACGACAACTTTTCTAAAAGGAGATCCATAGACCTTTCGACCATGGATTTTAGCTGATGATTGCGACTTCAAAGCACCAACTTTCTCTTGGTAGATGATATCCTCAAAAGCCTTGCTTTCAGGTGTCAAAATCGCAAGCCCTATTCCTCGACGACCAACTACCTCAACTCAAAGATCTCGAGCTTCAATTAATGAGAAGGAACCCTTAGTGCAATAGGCCACCTTGGATTGCCTAGTTTTTGTCGTTGGATTGACAATTCAATTGAGATTTATTGAATCTATCAATGCGAAGTGATCGAGGGCAGGGTTTGTCAAAACCCGAAATCAACAAATCGCTAATGTTTACATGACATGACACAATGGTGGTTGTAAATGTGATGGAATTGTATGCCTTTATATAGGCTACAATAGAGAAAATGCCATGGGAAACACCATGAGTTGTCACAAACTAGAGATAAAAACTGCAAATGGTAAATTGACTAATTTACCTCAACTATATTTTAATTATTAATTTTATTTTTAATTTCTATGTAAGTTGACAGAGAAAATGTTTAACAGGACAATGCATGACATTACAACATCTCTTCAATACTTCGTTGGAGAGCGTCTCTCGGGGTAATTATTGAAGAAAAATATAGCTATGTTGTGCATAAAAATGTACAAATAAACATAACGGTAAATAATAAAATGTGAAACCAACAAATAAAAGTTGATGAGGAAAAGATCATTGAAATATTGAAAATGACTAGTATAGATGTCATAGTTACCATCTATAGCAACTTTATAGCACATTTTGCATGTAGATAATTGTAGTGAATAGACCATCACTCAAGGTTGCATTAGACTTACGTAGATTAAAAGCACAAACCATTTAAAGATCGTATTAATCAATTTAGACTTGTGACATATGCTTATAAATTTAAGCATGGATACCGATGTGATTTCTTACAAATGCATTTGCATGAGATGAGAGAGAAGACTCGCTTGATTTGTAGCAATATCATTAAATCAATATCATTTTCTTTTTTCCAAATGAATTACAAATTTTCCATTACCTAAATAACATCAATCCCAAAGGAAACAATAATAATTTGGGAGAAGAAATTTTCCGTTACTGAAACAACATCAATCCCAAAGGAAACAATAATGATTTGGAAGAACAAAATTTCCATTACTGAAAAAACATCAATCCCGAAGGAAACAATAATGATTTGGAAAAATAAGACTTCCTGAAGAGTTTTTTTTCAATGCATTTGAATAAGCTGCTCTACAATATAGGTACGAGTCATGACTAGTTAGCTTCACAAAATTAAGTCGATTTTATTCCCCATGAATTACTGAAGAAATTAAGATATAAAGTTTGCTTTGGAAAAATATCGTCATACACAACCAAATACTCTGGAGGATCTTCCACATTTACTCCATGAGTAACCTATTTTTAGTTTCACTTCTTAATTATCATGTTGCCAAATGATGGACTATGGTTGGGAGAAAGCTGTATACTCGTGTTCACGTTAAGAGTCTGTTTTTGGGGAGGTGTGGTTTGAAGGAATTAACCAGCATATTTAGGCTTCCAGTGGAAACAGGAGCAAAAATACAATAGAATACATGATTAAGTAATTCAAAATTTTAGACAAAAAAATTGCATTCAACTGATGCAACATGAAGGTTTTAACATTTTCTCTGAGCTTGTCAATGGGACTGACCTGACCCTCTTGAGATCCCTGTTAAACATGTGGAAATAACCTGCACATAAATTTACTGTGACACTCATCCCACTATAATGCAATCTTGTGGTCAAGTTTTGAGTGTTTGCCACTAGACCAACTTTATGCAACTCTCCTTCTTTCCAGCAGATGTCAACTGACACATGACTTTTAGCCCTTAACCCACTTACACACCCACTTGGCCATTTATCTCTGGGAAATGCGGGTAGCAGAAAAAGATTTGCTTCGTCACTTTGAACCACCATTTCTGCAATGGCAGCTGCAAATCTGGCAGAAGATTGACATCAAACACAAATTTCAGTTCTTTTGTGCACTTCTAGTTTATATGAAGAAAAATGGATTTGCCAAATCTTGATTCGCTATGATATTTTGATAAAAAATCATGGTTCTTGTTAACCTAAAGTTAATGTTTCCCCTGTAATTGGAAAATAGAGAGGACCGAGTGGTACAAGTTTTATTACCCAAAGTTTGCATCGATCTGAAAAGGCGGATGTGCTGTAAATAAATTTGCATAGAGTCCACCTTCAAATCTTTCTTCATGAGCAGGATCCACCAAGGTGATCAGTTTCTTGACCATTCTATAAGCATGTTCACTGTCACGAAGACGTGCCCAGAGTGAAGCCTTCCACACTGTTGACCATCCTGGACCGTCCTCCCCTGAATATCCATCATCATAGTTACATAAGTAATTTGCAAGTGAATAAATTTTAGGCACTCCTTTTTCATTTTGTAACCACCAAAGCTTCAACAAACATGGCCAAAAAAAACGTGCACAAGTACAACCGGTCCAGTCAACACTTTTTATTTCAAGTTAGTACTTCTAACAGCCATACATAGCTTTAAATAACTTAATCCAAGCATCATCCAATCACATACTCTGGCATAAAACACATACAACCATCAGAATATCATAACCATCTTCCTTAACACAAACCACCAGCAATATAGAACAAACCTGGGAAATGATGAAACAAACACGATGTTTAACCATGTTTTGTTAGAGTCGATACTTTATATTTTAGGAATTTATGTTCTGAGAAACCTACTATAAAACTATTTGATAACTTAACAAAGCTATAATGTAATATAAAATTAGGAATTAAGTTATTTAAATTATTAGTTAAATGTTAGAAGTTATGATACCTAACATACTTCTTCCATTGTGTGTGTTTGAATCCATGTAAAGACATGGCACGTTCGAATAATATCAATAAAGCATCCTCTCTGCATATTGTGGACTACTATAATTAGTTAAATGTTAGTAGTTGGTTTGAGAGCTGTGTAATATAATACTTCTCCCACCATGTGTGTTTGAATATATGCAATCAGCCATTACACGTTCAAATAATATCAATGAAATATTTATTTTGTCTGCATGAATCCCCATTAGAGGCTGCTGCTGTCTTTTGTTTTCTTGTTTACAGTTACTTATAGTATATTTGTACACAGACTATTGATTGCTGATCCACAGCATGTATTTAGGAGGCACTTATCGGATGTATTTATTTTTGCTACTTTACTGCTATCTATTGACAGCTTCAATGCTGATCTGAATATGCACTTAGCATATACAACATGTAACTTTTCTTTTTATTATTAGAAGCTACGATTTTTCCTGGGAAAAAAAAGTATGAGTCCATCATTACGTACACAGAAATCTAACACGGTATCTGTTACCATTCATGTTATATGAGGGTCTTTCAGCTTGTCCCAATTGAGCTTAACAAGCATTTCTTGATGACACAAGTGATTCAGTTTTCAGATGCAGTTGAGGGTTATTTTATGTATGCACACAATTTCCCTGACATTACACTTGTTGTATTACGAACCAATTTTTTAGTGGTAGGTGTATAATGTCTAGAAGAAAATAGTTAGTGCAAAGTCATATGTTTATACCCCTAAAGACTAGTACGATCTTATTGGTTGATTGATTTTGAGCACCAAATTTATTATGATGACATTTAGTGTTGTGGTATTATCAATGTGGAAAAAGTCGAAGTTGGGATTAAATCGGCAAGGGTCCAAAAGTTGAAAAACTCGATAAAGTCTGGAGTTTTTTGAAAAAGTCGACAAAACTAAAAAAATACAAAAATATTCATTTTTGGAAAAAATCCCGATTTTTTCAAAAAAAATTTAAAAAATTATTAAAGAAACTATCTCACTCACGATTTTTTGGAAAAAGTTGGCAAAAAGTCAGCACTTCGAGGATAAAATCGCAACTTTTTCAGGGATGAAAAAGTCGGCAAAAATTCGGCCGATAAAGTCGGCTCAGGGAAAAATTCGAGATTTTTTCAAAAAGTCGGGACTTTTTGCCGACTTTTTCCACACTGGTATGACCGTATTATGTTATCGATGGGCCCTGTTACCCCTCAGTGTCACATCAAGATGACCACATTTTCTCACCAAATTATCCTAGCATTTGAGTTGACCTCATGTATGTTTTGAGATGATGTCTAAGTTCAGTGTCTCATGCTCAGTTGTGCTTTCATGAGGATTGTTATTATGTATCATGATGAGCAAACACTTGTGACCATGTATCTCATGTATTTTCACTAGACCATGTTTAATGATTTATGTAAAGTGTGTGTGTGTGTGTGTGTGTGTTTTTTATTTAGGTGGTTTCTCTAGACCCTTGTGGTTTGTCATGGCCCATCCTCTTAGTTCCTATTTCAAGGCTAGCCTTTCCCTTATGGATTATGGTCGAGGTGGATGTGTAGGGGCCTTGGAGTGGATCTATTAGGGCACCTGACTTAGAAAACGCTTGGAATTTTTTACTTTATCACTATGTATAAGTTGTGTTATTGTATCAATGTATTATGAAGGTTGTCACCCCTAGAAGCACACATCCCCTTTAGCCTAAGCATGGATCTATGTATGTGTTGTCGCACTTTAGCTTAGGCGATTGTTTGTATAGAACTTTATGGGTTGTATGACATGTATTTGGCACTTGAGATAATGTAGAACACATCCATGAGGGGCCTCTACATACTTTTATGTAGTTAAATCTTGGAGGGTCCCTCTCTCCAATGCATTGGACCTTTTGAGACGAATTTCCATGCATACGAGCTTGTTATGTGATGACACATCACCCCTTGTGGAGCGCTCCACCCATTGACATGTATTTCGAGGCATTTATTATCACTTATGAGACATCCACCCTTGTTAAGGCCATTAGAGCATATTCCTTGAGCATTGGAGCATCTCATTCGTTCATGGAACTAGTTTTGGACCTTCTTTGGCTTGGAGGAGGTATAATTAGAATGGCCCAAGTTGTTATGTCATTGCTTAGATGGCATTGCCGCCTTCTTTTGAGAGTTTGTTGAGCTTGATTTGACATGGCACATGGATCACTGCATCACTTTGTTGATTGATTTACTTGCCATCAGTATGGAGATCACCTTGAGGCACCCTCCTTATCTTCTATTGGTCTCTACTCTCACACCTATGGCCCTATCCTAGGAGGACACAATTCTCTTGTGTCATTTTATTGGTTCTTTTGGAGAATTCTAGGAGCGTGCAACATGTGGAGGATTACTATATCATTAGTTTAACCTCTTGACACAGTCCACTTGCTTGGTTAGAGGAGGTCATTGGAGTTTTATTCCACACTTCTACCATGCTTAAGAGGGCACACCACTTACTTGAACTTATATGGTTTGATATTTGTACATGTGGAAATGGCACCATTATTTTATGCATTGTTGACCATATCCATTCAAGTTGAGAGGATAATTTTAGTTTATGTATTCGTAGATTAGATCTAGGGTTTTTTCTAAGATATTATTATTGTATTATTGGAGGTTTCAAGCCTAAAACATTATAAAAGCAAGGCTTCTCCACTTGTAGTGGCTTTTGATGTGATGAGTAGTGAACGTTTGGCACCATTGTTTCTATCTTTCATTTGATGTTATTGGATGGTTGATTAAGGCACTTCCCTGGAGTAGGATATATTCTACATGTTCATGCCACCTTATGTTGAAGAAGCTTGCTTGGATTAGCGTTATGGAATGCTAAAAGTGGTAACGCAATTCCTTTTTTAATGTCTTTGCCATTGGATGTTTTCCATGGATGTATGCCTCATTACATCTGGTTGCATGCATATGTAACTTACTTTTGATGAATTTAAATCCTGTGACTTTTAAGATTATCTTCACTAGTCATATCCCATTGATAAAAGTTCTGAAGTATAGGACAGCAAGAAAAGGGTTGATTTTAAACTTGGAATTTGTAGGATTACCGGCATTTCCTCATTAAAATTGCCTCCAAAGAGACCTTTTTGACCTGATATGCCGACTTGTTTTTCTGCACTAGTATCACCTTGCAACCATCATAAAAAATCAATAAAGAAACCATTTTATTTCTGCTCTACAGGTATGAAACTTACAGCAGCCTATCATACTTAAGTCTGTCCTAAAAGGTCTACTGATGTTCTTGTTTGGGTGTCTAAAACTAGACTGAAAATTTTTAGTGTATATCTATATGTTCAATTCCCTAAAATACACTTTTAAAACAAATTTATACAGCCCTCAATCCTCCCTTATCACGCTGCAAGTTAGATCTGGAAATAATAGTTGTTTATCTACCTTTAGATCTATCTTCAAATTTGAAAAATCACTGTTCATTACATCCAAAAATAGATCTGAAATTAGCCATATAAATTGCTAGTTTTTGTAGCATCGGATGTGTTCTAGCCTTGAAATTTGGCAGAGATGTTAAGGTACATGCATTCTCCAAAACCCAGAAATCGTTTCTAGAAATTCCACCTAGAGACGACTTAATTAAAATAATTAATCAGTTTTTAATCTTTCCTAAGTCTAAACTTAGGAAATATGATTAATTAATAGGTATTAATTAAGTCATGTGCGAATCTTCTAGAAAAAGGCATGGATCGAGTTCTAGTTAATCTTAGACATCGATTAAGTTTTAATCGCGGTCGTTGATGTCTCAACAAGAGATTATAAGAAGATACTCGATGGGTCTTGGAGAACACACTTCAACAGTTCAATTTCACTGGCAGATCAATTTCCAGAGTAGCAGCGTTGAGTTTCCGGAGAGAGAGATAGTGATCTCGACGCAGTGAGAGAGGGGCAGGGATAGTAAGGCCGGAGGAAGATTTTCCAGTTTTGGTGAGTGCATTGCTGAGAGGCAGTGAGCGTCACAGAGAGGTAGCATAGTGCTTTAGAGGAGATTTTGTATTTTGCTGGGGAGAAGCAATGATTCAGTGCCAGAAGCCGGACAGAGAATCCGAAGGCCAGGAGGATCCATCTTCCATACAATAGTTGATCAGATAGCGAGAGGGAAAGCAGTTCCAAGCTATGGGGATGCAGTACTGCGTAGGTTGACGCAGTGATTGCGCAGAGGCAGCACAAAGTAGATCATCTTGAGCCAAGGTTAGTGTCAGATCGCCAGTGGGAGTGATAGTTTTCACACTAGACTTATTGTCAATCATTTCTCTGTATGGTTTGCTAGGTTTAAGCAACCATAGTTTTGTACTCAGATTTATTACTGCATGATAATCAAACCCTCGGCTGTTGGACCGGTTTTCTAGAGTTGGGGTTTTTTTCGAGGATTTAGTCCAAAAACAACAATGTTATTTGTGTGTGTGTGCATCTATCTTTCCAACATTATTTTTCTTTTGCAATATTTATTTTTGTGAACACTGTAGTGTACTGGTTTTGATATTTATCGTAGAACACAATAAATAATTTGTTCATTTATTTAACAAATAGAAGAAACTAAATCAATTGCTGCCATAAGATTCGGGGTTTCCGATTTTTCACATGGTATCAGAGCGAAGATAAAAGCAGGAAGAGCTTAGTTGCAAACAGGAAGAGGGAGATTCGAAGCACTACGTGAGAAGCTACTCGAAACCCGAGGAGGCTACACAACTCATTGGCTAAGAGGGCAAATTTTTGAGGAAAAAATTATTTCTCTAAGAGAGTCGATAGAGAATAAATTTTCCAGATCGAAGATTGTCAGAGGTAGAGGGAGCAACAACATTTTCCGTGCAAAGCAGATCTTCAACTGGGACGCATTTATTTTGCAGCAGTTTGCTGGTGCAGAATAGCGTTAGGAGGAAGGAAAAGCACACATTGAGGGAATTATTTTCTCGAGGAATTTCTAGGACAAAAAATTCGATTTCTCACTGCAGAGCAGCAGTGGTTGTAAGCATATTTGCTCGCTCTAGCAGGGAGTGCGTAGAGCCTAGCAGGGAGTGCGCAAAGGAGAAGAGGAAGAGTTCGACATTTTTTGAAGAGATGGCATCAGTAGGGTTAAGAGATCAAGATCGGTTGGACGGTTCATCTAACTACGTGATTTGGAAGGAAAGTATTTCTTGTCTTCTAGATGAATACGATCTGAAGGCCTACATTGATAACGTCGTGGTTGTACCCATAGATCCAGATCAGTTGAAGGCCTACAAGAAGGAGATGGTGAAAGCGAAGAGGTTGATTCTTGAAGGGGTTCGAGATCACGTGGTGTCTCACATAGCTAGCAAAGATACTGCCAAGCAGCAGTGGGATACTCTCGCTATGCTATACAAGGGATCTTCCGAGCAGCGGAAGATGTATCTTGAGAAGATGTACCCATAGGCAGAAGGGGGAGTGCATAGACCCCTTCCTCGTAAGAACAACATTTCCGAAGACTGGCAGGTCTTTGTCCAGAGTATCTATTGAGGCCAAATAATTGCCTGTCCTTTAATTTGTCAACCCGGAGGTTTCGTAAGCTTGTGAAGCATGCGTGCACTATATGTGCTAGAAATTATCTTTCAGTTTAGATCAATATAACTACAAAATAACAAAAACCAATTCATCTAATCTATGAAATCAAATAATGAAAAGGAAATTCAACTAACCTATGAAATCAAGTAACGAAAACAAAGAAAGAAAATTCAAAAGAAAATATAGCGCGCGCAATCACACTTGCAGGAATTGAAATTTTGATCTAAGAAATCATTTCAAAACATGTAAAGGAAAACAACTAAGGTACATTCAATCACTCCAACATCCAATATGGAGGTATGATAGAATCACCCTCTTGAGATGATGTATAAGCAACTGATTATACTTTAGTCTTTAAATCTAGGAAAGCTATTAAAGCACGCAAAGGGAAAAACTCAATAATTGCATAGGTTGAATATTCAATCACCCAGTTTGGAAGTATGACAAGTCACCTTCTTGACCTAATCTTTAAGAACACCCAATTATACAATTGAATGAGGATCTAAATCTAGAAAAGAATGTAAAAGGATGTAAAAGCAAAGCTCAATGATTCCATAGGTTGAACATTCAATCACCCAATTTGGAAGTATGACAAGTCACCTTCTTGGCCTGATCTTTTAGGAACATTCAATTATACAATGAATTGATAGTTTGATCTAAGAAAGTAAATAACAGAACATGAAAGGAAACTAAATAACTATGAGCTCTATTGCCTCAAACTTAATCCAATTGGAAAATAGATAAATCTATCCTCTTGAAATTTTTTTAGAAGCAAGATTACACAGTTATTCTAAAACTAATACTAAGAAAACAAATGAACTTTAATCTATAAAAGCAAGTAAATCTCACACATTTTAGGCAGTTGATCTAAAAGTATGAGAGATGGTAAATTGAGAAGCTCCATATGTACGCAAGACCAAATCAGAATGAAGGAACATTCATGAGTAAGGTGCCACAATCTAATTCTGTATTCAAAGCTTGAGCATAACTCCAATTTTACACATGATTTGATAGGAGAAAGCTTCCCCTATTTATACAAAAAATGAGAAGCTATCTCATTAATGAGAGTCCATGAATCTCTCCCTATATCTCTAGAGTTGCAATCTAAATATGAAGTGGTAAGGCACATGTTTTCTTAGAGTTATAATAGAAATAGGAAATGAGACACATATCCTTATGATCCCATGATCTTCTCCATCCAAATTCGAATTTGGCCTTAGGAGGCCCCATAAGGGTATTTTGGAAGCTTCATTTTGACCTACACATGGCAACAAACTCATTCCACTTGTTAGGTATTAATATGTGCATATTATTTTCTAATTTTTAACCACAAATTCACTTAAAATTGCTAAGAATTAAACAAGTGGCTTCTCATAGAAACAAACAACATTTCTAGCATCAATCATGCTACATGCAGTAGAAACATGCATGTTATTCAGACCAACACAACTCCCAGAATATATCCAGTCCAAATAGAGCCAACCAGAGGGATCAAATAAAAAATAAAGATCTGCAACTTCTTTAAATTTTTCCTCAAGCAAGTGTCCATGGACTCATAGTCCATTATGCCACACCTAAAGCAAGATACCTGTGCTAATAGATGTTCCTACTACTGGAAATTGAAATACCAATCATGCGATATATTAACTCAAAGCATATAAAAAATAAATCATCCAGCACATACAACAGATCAACAACTGAGAGACACTTACATTGAACCCCAAAGTCTTATGATTTTATCACAAAATCCAACAGAGCCTTGCTCAATACAAAATATTTTCAACATTGTTTCTGTTGAAGTTGAAGTTCCAATGAGGAGCTCAAAGGATTCTTGAGATGTTCCTTTTTTTGGTGTTCCTTGTGGTATGGTTAGGATGGAATTTCAGAGTTGGGGGCAGATAGGTCACAAGTGCAGGCTAGTGTCATCGGCGGGCCCAGGGGGGTTTTTGGAGGGGTTTTTGAGGAGTTTTGATGGCGTCCGATGGAATTTTCTTGGTATATTCCATCATCCGCATAGTTTGCCTTTCATTCCGTTGCATTCCGACAACTTTCAAAAAACAGAGTTATTAATGGGCCTCACTCAATTAATTATGCTTAAGGTGGCATTTTGGGAGGAGTACCATGCAGAACACCTTAGTGTAATAGCTCATTGGAACTAGAACGAGAATATATACAAGATGGGATGATTAGAAGTGATTTTCAGTGGCCTGAGGAGGCATGGTGGCCAATTTACCATTTTCCCACATTAAAAAGAATATTTTAATTAAGTGCTCAATGATTAAAATAATAATAAAATAGGAGCTTCTAGAGGGGTCCATCATATCTATAAAAAGAGGAGGAGGAGGGCATTAGAAGACATCTTGGATTTTACATTTCTTCTTGTATGAGAGGTTAGGAACCTGCTTCTCTACTTCCTTGGTATCCTTAGGAGGGAAACCCTCAGATGATTTAGTGAGATTGGGCGAGTACCCATCTCCTCTTGGTGAATTCATCCAGAATTCACAGGAGAGCTCAGCAGTGGCAGTTTAATTCAGCTTTGGTGGAGTTCCCGTGCAACATTGGAGCAGTCCTTGAGGCCAATTCTATCTCAGCTATGATCCTTGAGGTCAGTTGAAAATGAGTCAAAGTATATTACCATGCTACTCATTATCCAAAGTCTTACGAAATTGCATTTTGATTTTATAGGATTCTTTTTTTTTCTTTAAAATTAAAAAAAATTCCCTCAAACAGGAGTTTTCCTTATTAAATTTATGTAATAATTTAAAAAGTCGTACTATGTGTCATATGTATTAGGGGTACTAATTCTCTAACTCAGAGTACCCACTTTACTATAGTATCTCCTTTTTGAGAGAAAATACTATTTTCTAATCATAAAAATTAATTATTCACTCAAAAAGTTGAATAAACTAACATTTTCTAAGTTAAAAGGTTTCGCTTTTTTTTAATTAGAAAAATTTCCCTTTTTTTAATTAGAACAAAATTCTTCTTTTTTATCGTGAAAAGTGAAAACAAAAGATTCTTTGTGTTTAATATGAAGGAACCCAATGTTCAAAACCATTGCAAACCCATAATTATGTCAATCTCTTTTTATACATATTTGTAACACTAAAATGAGATATACATCCATAATCATCAATTGCCACATGTAAGTTCTTATTTTCATAATGTTTTTTGCCGAACATGAATCATAATTTCATAATTTCATATATGTGATTGCCAAACATGGATCATGATAGATATCCAATATATTTGGTGGACAATAAAAAATTTCGTTTAAGAATAATAAAATATTAAAATGTATGAGAGAATAATATGATGCAATACAATGACAACCCTGTATATATACCTAGTTGGGATGCCCTTTGAATCATGTCTTTTCATTTTATTAATTATTATTTGATTAAATAAAATTATATATTTATGTTCATAACAAGCACTAGTGTTAAACACACATGGAATGTGGACAACAGATAGAATAAAATGTGAATTGCATTTACTATTCAAATGATATACATTTATAATACATTCTTGTGACCTTTGCGTGAAAATTTCTAAATCTAACAAACATAAATCCTGATGCAGTTAACTAATTTGTATTTCCTACTTGTGTTCTTCAATTAATAAGTTTTTACAAAATTATTCAGTAAATATTAATGCAAATACACTACAGCCTACACCAATATAGATATCAAGTATTGAAAAATAAGATGAGACAATCACACAAAGGACACACTTAGTTTTGGACTAAATGTCCTCAGAAAAACCCAATGTAGGAAAACCAGTGCAACAGATATGGGGGTTTTCTATTAGTAAGCAGCAGTTTTCTAAGTACAACTAGGGTGCCAAATCTGGCTCACCCAACAAAGAAAAATCCCGGCAGACAGATAAAATAGTGAGTTTTACCTCACACTGTTAGTCTCACTTGATCCGGATCCGAACTGGGCCATGCGTGGGCTTGTGTCACCCCTTCTGGGGATTGCGTCACCTCTCTTGGTGGTTGTGCTGCTTCCTCTACTGCGTCTTTGCTATGTACACTTGGTCCTTCGACCAATAACTGCTTCAGCCCCTCACTACTGCTGAATCACTTAGACCGAGCACTGCTCTGTTAGAAGAATTCAATCTCTAGATTCACTCACTGTGTGTTCTCCAAATGACCCTCAAGCCTTCCTTTATACTTTTCCTGTTGAGAAATCAACGACTGTGATCTAATCCTTAATCAATAGCTAAGATTGAATCAGACTTGATCCTCGTCTCTTAGAAGCTTCTCACTCACATTTATATTAATTCACTTTGATTATTTAATTTCCTAAGTTTTAACTTAGGCTCCATTAAAAATAATTAATTATTTGAATAACATTCATTTCGGGCAAAATTTCTCCAAAATATTTCTGGGTCTTGGAGATCTCATGTCATCTAGCTCATCCACAAAATTTTGGAGCTAGAACACATCCAATACTACCCAAAAATCAACACTCCCTCTTAGTGAGGAATGTGCTCTAGAAATACTTCTCACCAGAAGCATCACCCTGATCCACGGCATCGGTCCTATGCACTGATAATGCTTGGCCTATTGCCCCTCATCCACTGTGCTACTGTAATCTGTACTGCTACCCATGACTTTGCCACTGTCATTGTTGCATCTGTAATGCAAATCCCACTCAATATGTTGCATCATGTTGCCCATAGCACTGCCACTGCTAACTGCTGCACTGCAACTCAGTGGTTGAGAGTTAAGCAACTGAAAATCATCCCAAATCCTCACATACTAGTCAGTCTGGATGCACCTCGATGTTGAAGCTTCCTCTGCTGCTAATCTGCGATGGTCTTTTGATGCTACTACGCTGCTGCTGCTCAGCACAGCGCAGCACCACTATGCACTGCTACTCTGATGCTACCTCTGCTCTGTGTTTCTTCAGACTTTGGCACTCTAGCTCTGCCACTGAAGCTCCATCATCCCTCGCACCAACTAACTCCATTCATTCTGCTACTATCATTAAGGGTTTTCGAAGTTGTATGTGATCCAAGAGTTTGGGCACCTCAAGGATCCTGCCCTTACACTGTAGCTTCAATCTACAAGTCCATATCGCCCCACTTCTTAGGAGCATGAGCACTCATGGCGCATTCATCGCCATCCTCCTCCTCAACCTGAGTTGGAGTAGCCTTCGAGTCAGACTTCTCTATTTTGCCCTTCTTCTTCAAAGGGCACTGTGTAGTGAAATGTCCCTTTTCTCCACATCTGAAGCATCTGACCTTCGAGAGGTCCTTTTTCTTCCTTCTCTGTTGCCCTTGTTGTCCCTTAGATGCGAGAGCCGCATCTTCCTCTTCCTCCTCCTTGACTTTGATCACTTTACCACTGCTTCTCGCTTTGGTCCACCGTATGATCTCTTCTTGTCGAAGAGCTGCCCACATCTCTTCCCAGCTTGGGAGAGTAGCCCTGCCCAAAATGCTTAGGGAAGTCCTGACCATAAAACCAACATCTGGTGTAGCCCCTACGGAAGCTAGCTGATCTCGCATCCCTTGCAATCTCATAAGGAAGGGATCGATCTCTTCTCCCTTCTGCATCTAAAACAATCTCAGCTAGTTCTCAAGCAACATCTTCCACTGGACGGAAGTGTTGAAAAGTGTAACTAGGTCAGTCTTCATAATGTCTATGTAATAATGAATTTATGTAAAGTAGAAGACAAAGATAATAAAATGTAATTTTGTTTTACTTGCTTCATGGGCTTCATGAGAAAGATTTTATTATAGGTTTATAGACATCTTGATGTCTATTAGGATTTGTCTTCTAGATATTAATGTATTTAAGAGTCATATTCATGAAGAGTCCAGTCAACAAAATATGCTCCAAGATCTTGGCTATATATCGTGAAGAAATGGCTACTGAAAGATGCAAGAAGATACCATTATAAACGTTGAATTAATTGTCCTTCATGTCGGCCTATAATCAGCTATGAAGTCGGCCTACTATCTTGCTGGAAGGTCTACCTAAAGATAGTGAGACAACTCATATATATATGACTGTCCTACGGATCATTTGTAACGCAAGCAAGTGTGGATCACTCTTGTTTAGTTCGGATACCAAAAGAGATTCAAGTGCGGAATTCAGAAAGGGTTTAGTACAAATTATAAAGAGATAACGATAGCATTAATAAAAGTCTGTGAATATGCGAGTTAATGAAAATGATGCGGATCAGTCTTCGGAAGTTAATGGGTAGCAATGCAGATCTTTATGATGTATCACAATGTTTATAAGCAGACCAGAAATCAAGAAGAATTGCGATTATGTATACAGTGAAAGATGCGGACTCCTGTACAAATATAATACTGAAATAAATATGAATACAAGTGTGTATGCGGACTCCTGTGCGAACTCAGATGCAAACTTCTGTGCAGTGTGATGAGAAGAAGTTGCAGTCAAGCCTGGGAAGATTGCGCTCAAACAGTAACTATTCTAAAGTGTGGAAGCAGTACTTTATGTGGTATAATGTGAAGTCAATAAGTCTGATATAGATGCGTAAGGGTTACAAAGAATTTTGGATTGCAAAGTGAGGAAGGTAAAGCTGTGATTTACCTTCCCACAATAAAAGTACTACTCCTCAAAGAGGATTTAAGAAGGTATCAAGTGAAGAATACAATCTTGAATGATCTAATTTCTGAATCAGTGAGAAGTAATGTTTGAAGATAAACTCAGTGCAAGTTAGCAGAAAAGAAGGATCAGCATTAATGGCAGCCAAAGAAGCAGTGACAAGATCTTGGAAGCTGTCATAGGTCAAGGGTCTAAGTCTTGGTCATGGTACTTGTCATTTGAATATCTCTAAGAAGAATTTTCTCGTGGGTTTTCCTCTCCAAGAGGAAGAGGTTTTGCCCTGGCTCTAGGAGCCTAATTCTTGTGTCTTTTATGCTTTGATAATTGACTTGAAGAAAGACTAAATAAGATAATGAAGAGAAGACATAAGTAACACAAGTAAGCTCACAAGTAATTATCAAGAAGAGAATTTGTATTAGTCTCCAGCCCTCAAAATTCTCAACAGGAAGGTCCCTCGTACAAAGTGGTCAAGGCCACCCACGTTTCCCTTGCTGTGTTCTTCTCAGCAATGTGTGGGATCATATGATCCTTGACTCCGTCCATGATCATGCACTTTGTTTTCGCTTGAGCCTCCTCGTACTTCTTGAGAGGATCAACATCTACCGAAACAACAATCATGTTCAAGGCATGATCCTCGATGTGATGTTCATACAAAACTACCGGGATCGTGGCCTTCCAGATGACAAAGTTGGATGCTCTGTCCAACCTGTCTTGATCTCTCAATCCACTTGCGGTAATCTTTGCTCAACTAAATGTCGAACAAGCTCCTTTCTCCCTCTTTCGCCGTCGCCCCAGCAAAACTCGGATCTGGATTTCTTTTGCGCTAGAAATCCTCTAAGTAACAAGATCCCTATGAATCTCGATTTCCTTCACAAAAATCCTTCTGTCGACATATGTCGAACCACTCCTCTCTAATCTCTCTTTATTGTTTCTCAACACTGGATCTAGACTTCTCGGCAAGAAATATTCTGAGGAACCAATTCCGTCTACTTTGCTTTTGCCCCACTAGACATTTTTCTGCACCAACAGAATGACCGTCCCACCAACAACTTCAGTTAGAAATCTGCACTACTCCTCCAGCCACGAAAATCGAAAAATTGAGACCCAATATCCTCTGCACTAGCTCAACAACCACTGCGTTGTCTCCTGCAACTGCAGCATCACCCTAGTAGGTTGACGCAGGCTCTGCGTGAGCCCTCCCTAGTGACTGTGTCACACTTCCTCTGCCTCTTTGGTTCAGAACTGCGCTGTCTCTGGGGACATTTGCTTCCTTGCAACAGATTTCCTTCTGTTCTTTCGCTGATGGCTTCAGTCCTCCTTGATTTGCAATCACTCTGATAACATGTGAAAATTTATGAATCTAACAAATAGAAATATTGTTGTAGTTAACTGATTTGCATTTCCTACTTGTGTTCTTCAATTAACAAGTTTATTTACATAATTATTCAGTAAATATTAATGCAAATACATTGCAGCCTACACCAATATACAGATCAAGTACTGAAAAATAAGATGAGATAATCACACAAAGGACACACTTATATTTACCTAAATGTCCCCGGAAAAACACAATGTGGGAAAACCGATGCAGCAGATCTCAGGGTTTTTTATTATTAAGGAACAGTTTTCTGAGTACAACTAAGGTGCCAAATCTGGCTCACCCAACAGAGAAAAATCACGGCAGACAAATCAAATAGTGAGTTTTACCTCTCACTGCAAGTCTTCGCTGATATGGATTCGAACTAGCGAAAACCCAACATCCTCTCCGTTGCCTCTGCGCAGTAGATGCATAGGCCTGCGTGGGGATGGCTAATGACTGTGTCACCTCAGCTCTGAATCGATCTGCCTCTCGGAAAAATGAGTTTCCGCCCTCCTGGCTCAAAAACCCCGATCTCCAACAAAATTCAGACTATCCCTTGAAAACACTACGCAATCTCTACGTGAGCCCTGCGTGGGTCTGCATCACCCCTTATGGGGACTGTGTCACCTCTCCTGGTGGTTGTGTTGCTTTCTCTGATGCCTCTCTGCTATGTACTCTGGGTCCTCCGACCAATAATTGCTTCTGCCCCTCACTGTGGTTGAATCACTTATATCTTATCTTCGTCCAAGCACTTCTCCATCAGAAGAATTCGATCTTTAGATTCACTCACTATGTGTGTTCTCCAACTGAACCTCAAGCCTTCCTTTATACTTTTCATGTTGAGAAATCAACGGTCGTGATCTAATCCTTAATCAACTTCTATGATTAAATCAGACTTGATCCTCGTCTCTTAGAAGCTTCTCACCCACATTTGTATTGATTCACTTTAATTATTTTAATTTCCTAAGGTTTAACTTAGGCTCCATTAAAAATAATTAATTATTTGAATAGCATTCATTCCGTGCAGAATTTTTTCAAACGATTTCTGGGTCTTGGAGATCTTGTGTCCTAGCCCCTCCACAAAATTTTGGAGCTAGAGCACATCTGATGCTACCCAAAAATCAACAGCTTGGTCTTCATATACCAAGTGGTCTTTTGGACTCTGGTGACTATTCACATTCCAGACCAACCCTTGGTGGATTAGGTGTCCAACATCCCCCCCCCCCCCCCCAATCCAAAGGTGTACACACGAGTCCAAGAAGAGAGCTATAATACAAATATACAATAATGCATGACAACACTAGGCTAAATGTGCTCTCTAAAATACGGCATAAGGTGGGAGAACTCGAGGTCTCAGCCGACGATGGTTTAAGGATGACCACCAACACTGGAATGCTTAGTGCAGTTTTTGGAACTCTTCCAAATATGGCAAGAAGTTGGAGTCTTATGCTAGAGGAAGCACTCACAATTTCTGTAAAAAGGGAGACTTTTGGGTCTCAACCTGGAACACCTAGTGTGATTCCCGAAAATCTTCCAAATCTGGCAAGAAGCTAAAATCTTCTATTATAGGAAGTGCTCCTTAATGCTTTGAAGAGGGAGACCTTCAACCTGGAAAAAGGGAGGTCTTCAACTTGCAGTGTTTTAAGGAAGGCCACAAATCATAGTCATGCTTTTGGAGCTTCTCTGTCTCTGGCTACAACTCTGAATCTGGGTATGGCTATCTCTGGTTGTAGTCTCAGGAAGTAGGTTCAACTTGTGGCTCAAGCTCGCCTTATTTATCTTTGAAACTTGTAGATGACCATAAATTCCCCCCTATCAGATACAAGGTGAGAAAATGAAGATATCTCAACTGCATGACTTTTCAATATTCGAGAACAAATCCTGTGGTATGATTTAAATATCTTCTTGGTTGTTGAAGCCCATTGCCAAGAAGTGATCCGTCCAAGGTGAATCTTTGTTCTTGCAGGAGGTTAGTTTTTAAGAATTTGTTTGAAGAATGAGTATGTTGACCACAATGCTCACACGGATGAAGATCAAAACAACGATCTTTCACATGGCCAACTCTGTCACAATGTTGGCATTTTACACCTTTTGGCTGCAATGGAAAAGGAGCAAGATTTGAAACAAGTGAAGATGAACTACCATGAAGAAACCTGACACTTGGAAAATGGATGGGCTTTGTGTAGTCTAGAGTATGAAAGGATGTCTCCTTATCATATCCAAGACTTGTTTTGTGCTTGTTGCCGACAAGCTCCTCCCAAGTTCTGATGATTGGTTTGGTAAGTGCAAGCTGAATTTCCAAACCTACATACAAATCTGCTCTTGCAATGGGCACATGATGGGAGTCAACCTTAATGTCACTGATTTTATCACTTGCTGACAGTGGATGGGAGCCAACTTCAGACTCAAAAAGTGTATTGTTTTGAACAAAAACTAGTTCCAAATTATGTCTTTTCTCCTGTAACTCATCTTGCTGAAATTGAGACTCCAACTGTAAAAATTCAATGTTTTCTCGTGCATTTTGCAAACAAGTTTTAATGTCAAAAAGAGTGCTTTTGTTGATTTTCACGGTACCAAACTCAACAGTGGAGAGTATGAGAGTATCTAGAACCTTTAATAACTCAGTAATTTCGTCCATATAGTTAACAAATCACACTCAACAAATGAGAAGAGTGTCAGTTTCAACTTGAAAATGAACCTTCTTAAGTCATAAAAGAAAAAGCGATAAGAGACCAAATGCACAATGTCATTATAGATTCTCTAGCTAGCTCTTTAGTTGTTTCTCCAACTGGATAATTGGTGGGGCTTGTTATCTCTCTTGCCGCCTACACCAACCTACAAGTCAGTGACAAAATCCTTTAACCCCACAAGGTGTGGTTGGTGGCAAGGAACTCAGAAAAGGGGTTGTCACACTAATCCTGACTCTCTCCGTTTAAGCTTTCCTAGGTTAGCTAAGGGGGGTGGTCCCTAAAATGAAAAACTAAGTTAAAAGATGTGAGTTTCTAGGAGAATGCTAGAGTGAAATTGGATTACTTTTAAATATTTATGAGCAAATACGAGCAACTTGAAATAACAATGACAATGATAAAACCATACAACCAATGACTTATAAAGAATTTGCTCAAAAGTAAAAAGTAATACTCTCAAAAGTGAGCAAAGTAATCCTGAAATGGAAACAAAAGATTGATAGCACAAGATATTTCAAGATACAAAAAATGTCTTTGAGATAATCAAATTTAGGAATCAAAACCTTGAAACAAATCTTGACAAAACTCCACAATTAGTAATTAGCTTGGAAAATGTGAACAAGGAACTGCTAAACGCTAAATGTGAAATCATACTTGGAACATAAAAAGAAAGCACTTGTTAAGAGAATTACAATACTTGCTTTTGGAATAAACTTTGCATATGAAAACTCAAAACCATCAAGAGACAAGTAAAGTACATATGATGGAAAGTGCTCTTGGTTAATTTTATTAATTACTTCCACAACAAGATTGCAAATGAACTTTTCAATCCTCAGACCTCACCCTCGTCGAAATCATGTCGATCTCACAATGAGGAGTCAATAGAGGAGTAGAGAGTCCCTAAGATGTCTATTCAACCAATTTATGTTGGAGGTAAAATTTTAGTGAGTGTTTGTATGAAAATTATGTTGATTGTCCCAATTAAATTGCTACATGCAATGTTTCAAAAGAAATAGAAATGAGATAATGCTCATTGCAATAACAAATCAAACTTGAGAAACAAAAAATGGAAATAAACTCATGTGTATTGCACTATTAAAACGAAAGTAGGCAAGTTAAATGAAATAATTTTTCTTTAAGATACAATTCTTTCACTTGAGAGTTAAAGCTCCAATAATTCCCCAAAATATGTAGCATAAATGGAACAAATAATGAAACATGTGCCTAAATAACCATGAACCAATTAAAACTTTCCAATAACATAAATTGCTCACACATAAAAAGAGATTTGCTCAAATTTGTATATTTTGGAACTTATGCATGTTAGATTTTTTGGACACAAGATTTAGTGAATGGAATGTTGTTAATTTTGGGCAACTAGGTCCAACTCCATGTTGTGATGCTCTGATGACAATGCCAATATTTTTACTGCATTCCTCTTTCAGAGAGGTGCAAGATCAATCTAAAGATCATCTTGATTAGACGAGCAGAACATTTATTTTGAATTAATTCCACTTATGTGCAAGGTCGGCCAGAATTGTAAAGTAGGCTTGGAGCCCCAACAGATGTGTCACACACCCTCACAGATGGATATATATTGGTCAACGTTGGAGGTCGTTTTCACCATCACTCATCACACACTTCTCTCGTGTATGATTGGTTCGATCATCACTTTGGAGGCTTCTCTTCTCTCACATGTGGGAAAACAACAACTAGGGTTTTTCTGTTTCAGATCTGATCTAAGGTTTCCAGAGTAGGTTTGACCAGCATTGACTTTGGTCAACGCTTAGTCCATTTGACCTCAAACTTTCCCAGAACTTCAATCTCTCCAGTCCGCAATTTTTGGCACAAAAACCAAGGTTGGACATTGACTTTTGACCTTGCTGTGTTGACTTTCTGTTGCTGTTGTTCTGCGTTGACCATTGATTGGACAACGTTGACTTTTGTTGACTTTGAGTTGACTGTTGTAGAGCTGTCTTGAGGGTTGTGTGACACTTTTGGTTGGCTAACCGTGAGGAGAATTTGTTGGTTGAAGCATACCGTTGACCGCCGTAACGCACCACAACACACATATTTTGTTGATCAAGTTAGGTATATTTTTGGCTTGTCTTATGTCGATATATTGATATGTTCTATTAACATTTTACTTTCATGTTTATGTGATCGCTATTTGGTATCGAGTTTAAAGTAAAGTTGCATCAAGCATAGAACATCTACAAAAATTTACATGGTATCAGAGGTAAGGTGAAGTCAAAGCCCAAGTCTGTATTGAGAGCAATCACCGAAGAAGTAGTACTTGTCAAGGACTCATGGGTACCTCAAATTATAATGGCTTCAAAGTTGATGACAAGTTGACTGGAAAGTCTAACTTTCATGCTTGGAAGATGTCTTTGGATTTGATCTTGGAAGATCAAGAGGTCATGGACTATGTGCAGGGTAAAATCCAAGAGCCTCCATCATTCCCACCTGCTGCCACCAAGACGAAGTATAAGAAAGAAGATATCAAAGTTAAGCTGATCATCCGAGATTCCATCCATAAAAGTCCGGTTGCTTACATCTCTGAGCTGGGCACATATAAGGAGATGTATGATAAGTTGGTCAATATGTTCAGGGCCAACAATGCAAATCAAGTTCTTTTCTTTAAGAACCAATTGAAGAATCTCAAGAAAGGCAGGGATGAATCCGTTCAATCATATTTTCTGAAGTTGACTGAAATCAGGAATAACCTTCTTGCCATTGGGGAAACAATAGCTGATCGAGAAATGGTTCTCACTGCACTTGGAGGTGTAATATTCTGAATAGAAATAAACAACAAAATAAAGCAACATAAACAAGAATCTACAGCAAATAGAGAGACATCACATAAACAATGCAAAATATGGAGAACGCTAAGCCATTTTATTATATAACTGAAAGATACAATGAGTACAAAGGTGATCAGAATGATGGCACCTTGGCTTGCACAAGGCAAGCTGGAGATACTCTCAGAAATGCTCAAGGAATGGCTGCTCTATCAGTGACTGCGTTATCTCCAAAATGTTGCTACTGCTGCTATCGGACTGTTGTTACTGCTGGAATGGGATGGCTCTTTGGGGCTATTCCCCTGCTCAGAAAAATATGAAACTCTGGGAATAAGCTCTCCTCCAAATACCCAGAAAAGCCCAGAAAGGAATTCCGGAATAGATGACCCCGAAATTTGACCTCCCTTGAGGAATAACGCTATCCCAGTGAACTACGCTGGCCCTGAATGATCCTCTGCAAAGAGTGGCCTCCTCCTCTAACAAAATGATCCAATAGTAAAGGCTTGATCCCTTCTCACTATCCCGGGTTGAATCCCCTAATGAATCCTCACTCCCGGAACTGCCTCGTCCAAGAATTGCATGATCTATCCCTGAGTCTCCGCTGCCCAAGCAAGTGCGTAATCCCTAGCTGAAGATGATATGGCTCACACCTGAAATTCAATAGATAGAACTCCTTACCCGAGTAGGGACTCGAAGTCCCCCAGGGTTGAGGTTGGGATCTCCGCTCGAAGACACCCGGTGTGCTGAACAACACTTGCAAACTTTGCTCAACAACAAAAGCGTGCTCAATGTTAAGAGACAAAACATAGATGCATAATCGAATCAGAGAATGAGGATCCTCTTCCCCTTTTTATGCTTTGAGAGCCTTGCCCTCACCTAGGCCCCACCAAAACTGCGTTGTCCCTCTTGGCCCACGCTGTCCCTCTCTCTCTGCACTGTCATGGGCCTACCCTGCCACTTCCCTCACGCTATCACTTCGTCCTCCTAGGCCCCACACTGCCAAATAATTATATGCTCAAGTGACTTTAGGGAATGTTTATTTTCTAAGTGTGGGCTAAGTATCTCATCACCCACTTTATTAACTGATTTAACTTTATAAAAGTAAACTGGCCAAAAATTAATATTACCAATTAGCTGCTGCTAATTGGCAATATTACAGTCCTCCCCGCCAAAACATTGCTTGTCCTCAAGCAACTGCAAAGATCGATGCTGCAAAATTTTCTCACTCCCCCAAGTGGCATCCTCATCCAGTAAGTTCCTCTACCTCACCAAGTACTCTTTGACTGTCCTGCTCTGCAACTTCCTCTCCCTGGTGTCTACGATGGCTTCTGGCTACAACACCAAATGCCCCTCATCATCCATTGGTGGAAGCTCCTCTGTTTCAGTCACCAGCTGCCCCAATGCCTTTTTCAAGCATGATACATGGAATATGTTATGGATCCTGCTACCTGTCGGCAACTCTAGCTCATATGCAACCTCCCCAATCCTGTGGATCACCCTATAAGGTCCATAGAAGCGAGACTTGAGCTTCTCAGCCCCCTTCTACTTTAGCATGGATTGTCGGTATGGCTAAAGTCGTAGGTAGATCAAGTCCCTTACCTCAAACTGCCTCTCAACTCGCCCTCTGCCAGCATACAACTTTTGTTGGTTTTGTGTTGTAGCAAAGTTATCCTTAAAAGCCCGGAGTATATCCTGACTCTCTTGGATCCAGTCCTTGGCCCTGGGGGCCTTGCTAGCACCAAACATCATGTCAGCAAAAGACGAAGCATGATATCCATACAAAGCATAGAACAGAGACATACCAATGGACATGTGAAAAGTGGTGTTGTAGTAGTACTCTCCCAGATGCAACCAACGTAACCATGTCTTCTGCTACCCTGTGACATAGTTTCGCAAGTAGCCTTCCAGCCATTTGTTCACTATCTCTGTCTGCCCATCCGTCTGAGGATGATAACTGGTACTCGGAGTCAACTCTGTACCCACCAAACGAAAGAGCTCCTGCCAAAAGCTGCCCATGAAACGACTGTCGTGATCACTAACAATGGTCTTCGGAAGACCATGAAACCTGAAAACATGCCTGAAAAACAACTCCGCTACCTGTGCTGCCGTGTTCCGTGCTGATATTGCGAAGAAGTGTGCATATTTTGTCAGCTGATCAACGACTACAAAGATGCAATCCTTGCCCTGCACCGTGGGCAACCCTGTGATGAAATCCATCGAAATGCTTTCCCATTTTCCCTCTAGGATGGGAAGTGGCTTAAGTAACCCTGTTAAATGGTTCGTCTCCCCCTTGTTCCGCTGACACACCTCACACTCCCTGACATGCCGGAGTACGTCCTCCTTGAGGCCCTTCCAAGAGAACCTCTCCCTGATGGCCTTGAAGGTCTTGGTGAACCCCTGGCGACCTGATAATGGTGAGTCATGTGAGGCACGAAACACCTTCTCCTTGAGCTGAGAGCTCCCAGTCAAGAAGATCTTGTCCCTAAAGTATATCACCTCATCCATCACCCTGTACCTGTCATCCGTGACCTGTCCATCCAGTATCTCGCAGGAAAAACAACCCTTGGAGTACTCCACCAATAATTGAGCCCTCCAATCTGTGTTTAAGCTCATCAGAGACAACGCTGCCAGTCTGCGTGAAAGAGCATTAGCCACCACGTTGTTCTTTCCTTTGACATACTCGATGTCAAAGTCATATGCTTGGATCTTGCTGACCCACTTTTGCTGCCTTTCCTGCAATTGCTTCCGTTCTAGAAAGAACCAGAGGCTGTTGTGATCAGTCCTCACCCTGAACCTGTTTCCCACCAAGTATTGTCGAAACTTTGCCAGTGCATGCATGATAGCCAACATTTCCTTGTCGTATATGGGATACAACCTCTCATGCGGCAATAGCTTCCTGCTCTCGAAAGCTATGGGGTGGCCTCCCTACATCAAGATTGCGCCTACCCCCTCTCCAGATGCACCACACTCCAGTACAAAAGTCTGCATCAAATGCAGAAACACCAACACTGGACAGCTACTCATGACCTCCTTGAGCTTGTTAAAGGCCTTCCGCGTTGTGTCCGTCCAACTGAATGCCACCTTCTTGGTAAGACCTGTGAGGGGCGCAGCAAGTTGGGAAAGCCCCTTGACGAACTTCCAATAGTAGGTGCAGATGCCTACAAACCCCCGAAGCTCAGTCACGTTCCTCGGTTCCGGCCAATCTCGGATGGCCCTGATCTTCTCCTCATGGACCCTCACTCCGTCCACACCAATGATATGCCCTAAATAGAGCTTCTCTGTTTGTCCAAACTCGCATTTAGAGAGCTTAGCATAAAAATGTTGCTCCTCCAGAATGTGCAATACAGCCTCAATGTGTTGTAGGTGCTCCTCCCATGTCCGACTGTATATCAAGATGTCATCGAAGAATACTAGCACAAATTTCCGTAGTTGGCAACAGAAGATGTGGTTCATGCAGGACTGGAAAGTGGTTGGTGCATTGGTTAGCCCAAAGGGCATCACTAGAAACTCAAAGTGGCCGTAGTGACATTTGAAAGTTGTCTTGGGGACATCCTAGTCCCTCACACGGATCTGATGGTAACATGACCTCAAATCAATCTTCGAGAAGAACTTCGACCCCCTCAACTCATCAATCCGCGGCATGGGGTATCGGTTCTTCATGGTCTTCTTATTGAGAGCCCAGTAGTCGATGCACATCCTCAGTGTACCATCCTTCTTCTTCACCAATACAACAAAAGAAGCGAACGGGCTAGTGTTGGGTCGGATGTGTCCCAGCGCTAACAGCTCATGAATAGCTCTCTCAATCTCATCCCTGTAGGCTTTAGGATGTCTATAGGGTGTAGTAATCACGGCCTGAATGCCCTGCTCCAGCTTAATGGTGTGCTCAAACCCCCAATCCGGTGGCTGCCCTGGTGGTATATCCCCAAAAACTGTAACATATTTGTCCAAAACCGACTGCACATCTGGGTGTACGACCTGTCCTATAGACCCTGCCTCTAAAACACGCAGCTCCACTACCCACTCTATGTCTCCCTTCCGGAAGTCTGCCTCCATCCGGTGTGCTGATACTGTCTGCAGAGGGTAAGTGTGCATGCCCCGAATCATCTCATGCTTACTGGTCTTCTTGTCTGTCCACTCCATCTCCAAGGTCTCCCAGTCTATAGTGACCTTCCCTAGCGTGATCAACCACTGTACTCCTAGTATCACGTTAGTGTCTGGAATGTCCACCACAAAGAAATGATCCGTCAAAGTGTAAGTCCCCATGGTCACTGCCAAAGCCGGCACATATCTAGCGCACTGCATAGATCTGGCACCCAGTACCAGCACTGAAAATCCATCAAAGCTCTCTGTCAGTATGTTCCTCCGCTCTGCCAACTGTGCATCAATAAAATTGTGGGTAGCCCCACTGTCCACTATTACTGAAACACATTGTCCCTGCACGATACCCCAGACACGCAATGTCAAATATTTGGGAACCCCTCGCAAAGAAGCAAGGACTACCCCAGTAGGTGCAAACTCTGCCCCTCCTGCTCCTGGTGGTGGAGGTGGTGGATGATCCCCTCTCTATACTATAGCGCTGCCTCCTGCCTCCATCTCCTCATATGCATCCTCTTCCCCATCACTGTCGAAGAAGACCTCTATGTAGTGTGACTTCCCAGCGGCACATCAATGTCCTAGTGCCCACGGCTCCTAGCATGTGAAGCATAGCTTCTTCCGTCTCAGGTCTCTCCGGGTCTCATCGTCCGAAGGCCCCTGGCCGTGGTTCCCCTTCGGAGGTGGAACCCTCGTGTCCTTCCCCTTCGGCTGAAATGTCGATCTCTGGGGGAAAGGAGCTTTGGTCCTAAGTAGGGCATCCTGCAAATCCCTGGTCCTCCCAACTGCATCATGAAGTGCAGCAGGGCTCGTGTATCTAACTAACCCACGCAAAGGTTCTGCCAACCCATCAATAAACATGTATATCATCCTGGCTGAGGACAAGTCAGGTACAATCACAGAAAGCCTAAAGAACTTGGAAATGTAGGTGTCTGTGTTCCCAGTCTGTTTGAGCTTGGTCAGCTCAACAAAGTGCTCTTCCAGATCTCTCCGATCAAACTGCTCTAACAGTATCTGTGTAAACTCTGCATACGCTATCACAGCCGAGTGACCCAGCGTGGCCATCCTGTGGAAACACCAATCATGGGCCTCTCCCTCTAGGTGCAACGCTGGCACCTTGATGGCTTCTCCCTCTGCCATCTGATAAAGCTTGAAATAGATATCCAACTTCTCCACCCAAGCCTTTGCCGAACATTTTGAGGACCCATCAAATGTTGGTAAGAAAAACCTGCCTACTAAACGCTGCATGTCCCCATCCTGTGTGTATCTACCCCCTTTGTTCTGGTTACTGGGTCGACTGTCCTTCTTGAGCTGAAAAAAATCATGGAAAGTGAGAGCTTCGCCAAACTCTCGCCCATAGGACTGATACTCGGCAAAATAATCCCCCATATGAACTAGCTCTAGTTCATGAGGTACTCCTTCTCCAGTGCCTATAGCTAGAAATGTGGGCATCGTGGAACGTGGGGCAGTAAGTTATGCAACCTGCTTCGCTCTAAGCTGCTCCTACAAATAGCGGGAAGTGTCAGACCCTTCTCTGTTGTGAAAACCCCTTGGGGTTTCACGCTATCTCTGGTCTACGATAAACTTCTGCCCCATATCTTCTATCCTCCTCGACAGCTCCTGCATAGACTTTAGGAGGAGTTTCCTGAACTCCTTTCCTTCATCTTTCTCACCTGCCATTGGTTCTTCCTCCTCTACGTCCACTATTAGAATGCAGTCTCCCTCTCCAAAAGTGGCCTCAAGCCTCCCCTCTTGGTCCTTGTACTTCCTTCCCCAGTAAGTGATATATGGTTTTCCTGCTGATGGCATAGACAATCTGCTCCACAGGCTGAGCCAATTCTATGAACTCTGATACCAATGTAATATTCCGAATAGAAATAAACAACAATATAAAGCAACATAAACAAGAATCTACAACAAATAGAGAGACATCACATAAACAATGCAAAATATGGAGAACGCTGAGCCATTTTATTATATAACTGAAAGATACAATGAGTACAAAGGTGATCAAAATGATGGCACCTTGGCTTGCACAAGGTAAGCTGGAAATACTCTCAGAAATGCTCAAGGAATGGTTGCTCTATCACTGACAGCGTTATCTCCAAAATGCTGCTGCTACTTCTGGAATGGGATGGCTCTTTGGGGTTGTTCCCCTGCTCAGAAAAATATGAAACTCTGGGAATGAGCTCTCCTCCAAATACCCAAAAAATCCCAGAAAGGAATTCCAGAATGGATGACCCCAGAATTTGACCTCCCTTGAGGAATAACGCTATCCTAGTGAACTACGTTAGCCCTGAATGATCCTCTGCAAATAGTGGCCTCCTCCTCTACCAAAATGATGGAATAGTGAAGGCATGATCCCTTCTCACTATTCCGGGCTGAATCCCCTAATGAATCCTCACTCTCGGAACTGCCTCCACCAAGAACTGCGTGATCTCTCTCTGAGACTGCGCTGCCCAAGCAAGTGCGTAATCCCTGGCTGAAGATGCTATGGCTCCCACTTGAAAATCAATAGATAGAACTCCTCACCCGAGCAGGCACTCGAAGTACCCCGAGGCTGAGGTTGGGATCTCCGCTCGAAGACACCCAGTGTGCTGAACAACACTTGTAGACTTTGCTCAATAGCAAAAGCGTGCTCAATGTCAAGAGACAAAACATAGATGCATAATCGAATCAGAGAATGAGGAGCCTCTTCCCCTTTTTATGCTTTAAGAGCCTTGCTCTCAGATAGGCCCCACCAAAACTACATTGTCCCTCTCGGCCCACGTTGTCCCTCTCGGCCCACGTTGTCCCTCTCTCTCTGCGATGTCATGGAACCACGCTGCCACTTCCCTCACGCTGCCACTTCGTCCTCCTAGGCCCCATGTTGCCAAATAATTATATGCTCAAGTGACTTTAGGGAATGTTTATTTCCTAAGTGTAGGCTAAGTATCTCATCACCTACTTTATTAACTAATTTAACTTTATAAAAGTAAACTGGCCAAAAATTAATATTACCAATTCGTTGCTGCTAATTGGAAATATTACAAGAGGTCTCCCCTCTAAATGGTATGTATTCATTACTACCATTCTCAATAATAATGTGATTCCTGATTTTAACGAAGTATTGTCGAGATGCACTCAACAGGAAACAAGAAAGATGGAATATGAAAAGTAAGGTAATGCTGCCTTCAATGCTCATGCTAAGAAGAAGAACAATGGTGGTCCGAGGAACCATGGAAGAGTTGAGGCCAAAGGAAAGAAAGGAAAATGTTACAAGTGTAACAAGTTTGGCCACTATGCTAGAGAATGCCCTAATAGAAGGGATTCTCCGGGGGATGATGACAACAACAACAGGGGGAATGACAATCAAAGGAACAACAGGTTCAAGGGTAAGGGGAAGGCTCCCTCTGGTCGAAATGGAAATGGGCAACCTTTCAAAAGGTCAAGAAATTCCAGGTATGAAGAATCTAGTGTTGTTGATGATAAAAGAAATGAATTCATTCTTGTATCTCCACTCAACACATTGGATGTCTGGTTGATTGACAGTGGTGCTTCAAGGCACCTCATTGGGTTTAAAGAAGCTCTCTCTAATTTGATTGAGAGGGATACTACTCTGAAGATTATCCTTGGAGATAATGCCACCTATACCGTGAAAGGGATAGGGATTGTGACCCTCTACTTATCTCAACGTCAAGTCCTCCACTTGCAAGATGTATTGTATGTACCTGATTTGAAGAAGAAACTTGTGTCTATTTCGGCCATGGAAGACAAAGGTTTCAAGTTGGCATTCATTGATGGAAAGGTATGCATCTGGAAGAAGAGTTTCAAGGAAGATCTCACGATTGGGTTTAGAGTTGATACACTCTACTAGGTTGGAGGAAGTCCACTGGGGGCTATGACATGTGATACAATTCGTCAAACCGAATCATGTCACCGCAGGTATGGACACCTTGATTACACAACCCTTCCCGAAGCAAGGAACGTGGTGATAGGGATGCCTGAATTCAAAATTGATCATGAAGGTGTATGTCAGGGTTGTGCCGAACGAGAAGTGGAGATATGCCACAATGTCACCTTTGATGAAGATGCTTCCCTCAGGAAAGTGATAAATCTTCCGAGCTCTGAGGAAGATCATGATGTAAGATCAGGGAATCAGGAAGAGCTAAAGGATGAGATGATGCCTGATGTTGAAAGACCGATGGACCCCATTGATCCACCTCCTTCAATGAAGAGAAGACCCTCAAGGCTTCACGATACTCTCGAGGATGCCGAGAGACATATGGCCCCAAGGGGGACATTCCGTGAAAGCAAGAAGCTGAATAGATACCAAGGGTATCTAGTAGCCATGACTACAATCGTACAATCTGAGCCTGGATCTTTTGAAGAAGCCGTAAAGCATCAAGTCTGGAAGGATGCTATGCACGAAGAGTACGAGTCCATTATGAAGAATGATGTTTGGGATATGGTTCCGAGACCGGAGGACAAAGCTCTTGTCACCTCGAAATGGCTCTATAAGATCAAGCATGGATCTGATGGTAGTGCTGAAAAATTCAAGGCAAGATTCATTGCCCGTGGCTTCTCTCAAAAGGAAGGTGTAGACTGTGATGATATATTTGCACCTGTTGCTCAATATACCACCATCCGATCTATTATTGCCCTTGTTGCTACGCAAGGATGGAGTCTTCATCAGATGGATGTGAAGACCGCTTTTATGCATGGTTTGATAAAGGAAGAGGTGTATGTGGAGCAACCTCTAGGGTTCAAAATCCAAGATAGAGACTCTCATGTATGCAGGTTTTAGAAAGCCAAGTTGAAGCAAGCCCCTAGGGCTTGGTACGAGAGGATAGATAGCTACTTGGTGAAACTGGGCTTCACTCGAAGTAATGTTGATTCGAACATTTACTTCAAGGTTGATAGAGAAAAGCCTCTCATTCTGGTTCTCTATGTGGACAATCTTTTCCTGACAGGTGTTGACCCTCTCATTTATCAATGTAGAAGGTAGCTCACTTCTGAGTTCAAGATGAAGGACCTAGGATTGATGCATTACTTCCTAGGCCTGGAGGTTTGGCAGAGACCTAGCGAGATTTTCCTCTCTCAAGGAAAATACATTGTGAAGCTGTTGGAAAGATTTGGAATGGTGGACTGTAAGTCCATGTCGACACCGATGGAACTCAACTTTAAGAAGTTGAGTGGAAATGATGTTGGGCCCGTGCTAGCAAATCCTACCGAGTATCGACAACTCGTAGGGGCCTTGATGTTCTTAGGGAACAACCGTCGGGACGTATGTTGTGCAGTGAACACTTTGAGTCAACACATGGTTGATCCTCATAACATTCACTGGGTTGGTGTGAAAATTCTACTACAGTGTATTGGTTTATTTTATCCTACTTGATTTAATTTATACAAGTTATTTTCAGAAATTAGATTCAGAAAATTCTGAAAATAAACACAACTACAGCCTACAAATGCAGATCATTCACTCATGCAACAAAGTGACACATGGATTTTTGGACATAAGTCCCCGGATCTAACCCTACAAACCCTCAGCGCTGCCCCAGAAGCCTCAGCGTCAACCCTGCTACCCTCAAATGCCACTGCGCTACAGCAGAAGGTACTGTGTCACCCTTGGAAGGGTCTCACATCCTCACGCTGGCCCTAAACCTCTGCGTGATTTCTGAAGCCTCCTAATGGCTCTGCACTGTCCTGCGTAGCACTTGCTGCCTTGCTTCTCTGCGCTATGTTTCTCCTCTTGCCTCTTACGGTCTCTTGGCTCTTGGAATAAGATCATTCCCTCAGCCAATACTACCCCTCACTGCAGGAAATTCCACTGGAAATTCTTAGCAAACTTGCCCTAGAAATCCAGATCTATTCCTGAGTTATACAAAAATTGTGTCTTCAACTGACCCTCAAGTCTTTCTCTTATTCTTTTTCGTTGAACCCTTCAATGACTAAGATTAAATCATCCATCAACCGCTGAGATTAAAAGACTGCTTGATCCATGTGACTTAAGACAATTTCAGCACATGTGTTAATTAATTCATTTTAAATATTTTATTTTCCTAAGTTAGACTTAGGAAATCCATTAAAAATAATTAATTATTTGAATAACTTCAACACAACTTGAAATTTCTCAAATTCATATTTGGGTCTTGTAGATCAGGTGTATCTTAGTCCCTCCACAAAATTTGGGACCTAGAGCACCACTGATGCTACCCCAAATACACAAAATCTCAACACTCCCTCTTACCATCATAAGTGTGCTCTAGCAATACATCACACCATGCATTACAAGATCTTGAGTACCTGGTTTGTGGTGTTGATGCTTGGCCTGCCGCCCTCCATCTCCTGCACTGCTGCTCTCTATATTGCTGCCCATGCCATTGACACTGACACTACTACATATGTACTGCAGCTCCCTCTCAATGTGTTGCATCATGCTGCCCATAGCTCTGCCACTGCTAACTGCTGCACTGCAACTCAGTTGCTGAGAAGTAAGCAACTGAAAGACTTTGCCCAACTATTTGATAGACAAGTCAAGTTGCCCTCCACCACTGAAGCCCCTTGGACGCTGAATCACGTTGTCCCCCTGGAGACACTATCATGCTGCAACACTGTGAGCCCAGCTTCTCTGCGTTGCTGAAGTCCCATTAGCCTCTCTGTGCTGCTACTTCCATGCTGCTGCTGCTTCTGCATTACGCTGCTCCCTCTTCAGCTCTACATCTCCATCTTCCGCTTCAATGTGGTGATCTGCAACCATCTCTTGACTCATCCCGCTACTGTCTTAAGGCTCCCATAGCTCGTATGTGATCCAAGAGTAGGGTTGACTCAAGGATCCCACCATCTAATCTGGATACTCTATATATCCATGTCACCCCACCTCTTCTCTCGAGGTGCATGAGCACTCATGGCTGCATCATCATCAGAACCATCGTCATTTTCTGCTGCAGCCTTGGAATCAGAAGCTCCTTTGTCCTTCTTCTTAGGACAACTGCTAGCGAAATGACCAAGATAACCACAGTTAAAGCACCAGACCTTGGAGAGGTCCCTCTTCTTCTTCCCTTGCTTCTTTTCTCGTGATGCAAGGGCTGCATCATCCTCCTCTTCTTTCTTCACTCTGGCTGATCTGCTTCCTCCAATGTTGGATTACTTCTTGGTGATCCTCCTGATCTCCTCTTGGCAGAGAATAGCCCACACATCTGCCCATGATGGTAACACTGCCCTTCCCAAAATGCTCTAGACAAACATTTCCCATTCTTCAGAGACAACATTTAAGGTTGTTCTCACAAGGAGCCCTTCACCTAGATTAGCACCGATGCCAATCAGTTGGTCATGGATAGCTTGAACTCTGAAGAGGAATGGATCTATCTCTTCACCCTTCATCATCTGGAACATACGCATATGATTCTCAAGAAGCATCCTTCTTTGAACAGAACCTCCTTGGTGCATCACTTCCAAAGCTGACCACATGTCATGTGTTGTCAGCTTTGGAAGGGTCTGCATAAGCCCAGAGGCCTTCTGTAGCATTAGCGTTGTCTTCTTCTGGATTTGCATCCTCCTATTGTCAAGATGCCCTTTCCGGATAAGCTGCTTCTTCTTCCACCCTGTAGAAAACATATTTCTTCAGCCGATTTGCTAGAGATTCAGCTTGATCCGCTATTGCTCCAATACCATGTGAAAATTCTACTACAATGTATTGGTTTATTTTCTCCTACTTGATTTAATTTATACAAGTTATTTTTAGAAATTAGATTCAGAAAATACTAACAATAAACACAACTACAACTACACATGCAGATCATTTATTGAATAATTCACTCATGCAACAAAGTGACACATGGATTTTTGGGCTGGCAGTGTGGTGGATGGCAAGCGCACATCTGGACGCTGCTTCACACTTGGGTTTGCTTCGAGCAGGAAACAAAAATCGATGGCTTTGAGCACTGCTGAGGCCGAATACATTGCAACGTGTATGGCCTATTGTGAAGATACTTGGTCGTGAAATGTTGAGATTTTGTGTATTTGGGGTAGCATCAATTGTGCTCTAGCTCCCAAATTTTGTGGAAGGACTAGAGTACACTTGATCTACAAGACCCAGAAATGGATTTAAGAAATTTCAATTTGTGTTCAAGTTATTCAAATAATTAATTATTTTTAATGGATTTCCTAAGTCTAACTTAGGAAAATAAAATAATTAAAGTGAATTAATTAACACATGTGCTGAAATTCTCTTAAGTCACATGGATCAAGCAGTCTTTTAATCTCAACTGTTGATGGATGATTTAATCTCGGTCGTTGAAGGGTTCAACATAAAAGTATAAGAGAGAGGCTTGAGGGTCAATTGAAAGACACAATTTTTGTAGAACTGAGGAATAGATCTGGATTTCTAGGGCGGGTTTGCTAAGAATTTCCAGTGGAATTTCCTGCAGTGAGGGGTAGTATTGGCTGAGGGAATGATCTGATTCCAAGAGCCAAGAGACAGCAAGAGGCAAGAGGAGCAGCTCAAGTACAGCGCAAAGAAGCAAGGCAGCAACTACGCAGGTGTTGCGCAGGACAGTGCAGAGGCATTGGGAGGCTTCAGAAATCACGCTAAGGGGCTTTTAGGGCCAACATGAGGCCATGAGGCCCTTCCAGGGGTGATGCAGTCCCTTCTGGTGCAACGCAGTGGCATTTCAGGCTAGTAGGGTTGACGCTAAGGCTTCAGGGGCAGCGCTGAGGGTTTCTAGTGTCAGATCCAGGCTGAGTCCTGTAAATCCCATTTGAGAGTGTGGATCAGTCAGATATTTGGCACTAGATCTTCAGGTTAGCTGCAGATTTTATATCTTTTATTCTCTATCGGGTTTTCAAAGGTTGGAACCCAGATTTGTTGTACTAAGAACTACTTAATAATAAAACCCTCATATTTGTTGAACCAGTTTTCCCGCTTTGGGTTTTTCCGGGGACATATGTCCAAATATCCATGTGTCACTTTGTTGCATGAGTGAATTATTCAGTAAATGATCTGCATGTGTAGGTTGTAGTTGTGTTTATTTTCGATATTTTCTGAATCTAATTTATGAAAATAACTTGTATAAATTAAGTCAAGTAGGAGGAAATAAACCAATACACTACAGTATAATTTTCACATGGTATCAGAGGGATAGCAGATCAAGCTAAATCTCCAGCAATCAGCTGAAGAATTATGTTTTCTGCAGGGTGGCAGAAGAAGCAGCAGATCCGGAAAGGGCATCTTAACAGCAAGGGAAAGCAGATCCAGGAGACAGCACTGAAGCTGCGGAAGGCCTCTGGGCTTACGCAGACCCTTCCCAGGGCAGCATAAGGATTGCGTCATCCAGTCTGGGATTAAACAGTCCACTTCTGAGCCACGTTGGGACTGCGCTTGGCCAGCCAGGAGGACGCTGTCCAGTCACGTCCCTTTTTGCAGAAGAATTCAGAGAAGTTCTGGAAACAGTGCTTCAGATCTTGAGCAGTGTTGGTGGGGTAGACATTCTGCAGGTGCAGAATCATGCCTAGCTAAGGCAACAAAGGCGGGAGGAAGAAAATTATTTAGCAGATCTGAGCCAAACAGATCTGAGATTCGATCAGGAGGATCAAAGAATACTGTCCGTTTGAAACATGGTGGAAGATTTCCAGGAGGGAAGTTAGTTGCTTTAGATCTGAGCAAATATGGCTCAATATGTTCTGAGGGATCAAAACAAATTGGATGGCATGTCCAACTATGTCATCTGGAAGGCCAAAATCCTCTCAGTTCTGGATGAGTATGGTCTCAAAGATCATGTAGAGCAAACACTTGTTGTACCAACTGATGCAGATCCACTCAAGAAGTATGAAGATAATCAAGCACGGACAAAGCGGTTGATCATAGACGGAGTCAAGGATCACACGATTCCGCATATTGCTGGTAAGAATACAACAAATGCCATGTGGATGATTTTGGAGGTGATGTACCAAGGAGGCTCTGTGCAAAGAGGAATGCTTCTTGAGAATCAGATGCAGATGTTCCATATGGTGAAGGGTGAAGAGATAGATCAATTTCTCTTCAAAGTTCAGACTTCAAGCTATCTGTGACCAACTTATTGGCATGGGTGCTACTCCAGATGAAGGGCTCCTAGTGAGTACGACCCTAAATGTTGTTTCTGAAGAATGGGAAACGTTTGTCCAGAGCATTCTGGGAAGGGCAGTGTTACCATCATGGGCAGATATGTGGGCTATTCTTCGCCAAGAGGAGATCAGGAGGATCACCAAGAAACAGTCTTTCAGTGGAGGAAGCGTATCAGCCAAAGTAAAGAAAGAAGAGGAGGAAGATGCAGCCCTTTCATCAAGGGAAAAGAAGCAAGGGAAGAAGAAGAAGGACCTCTCCAAGGTCCAGTGCTTTAACCGTGGTGATCTTGATCATTTTGCCAGCAGTTGTCCTAAGAAGAAGGACAAAGGAGCTTCTGATTCCAAGGCTGCAGCAGCAAATGAAGATGACTCTGATGATGATGCAGGCATGAGTGCTCATGCACCTCGAGAGAAGAGGTGGGGTGACAGGATATATAGTGTATCCATATTGGTGGCGGGATACTTGAGTTAGCCCTACACTTGGATAACATACGAACTACGGGAGCCTTAAGACGATAGCGGGATGAGTTGGGAGATGGTTGCAGATAACCAAAGTGAAGAGCAAGAGGGAGATGAAGAGCTGCAAAGTGAGTAGCGTGATCCAGAGGCAGGAGCAGCGTTGAGGCAGCAACGCAGAGAGGCTCATGGGACTTCAGCAGAGCAGAGAAGTTGGGCTCACGCAATGCAGTGTTGCAACATGACAGTGTCTCTAGGGGGACAGCGTGATTCAGCATCCACGGAGCTTCAGTGGTGGAGGGCAACTTGACTTGTCTGTCAAACAGTTGGGCTGAGTCTTTCAGTTGCTTACTTCTCAGCAACTGAGTTGCAGTGCAATAGTTAGCAGTGGCAGTGCTATAGGCAGCATGATGCAGCAATTTGAGAGGGAGTTGCAGTACAGATGTAGCAGTGTCAATGGCAGTGGCATGGGCAGCAGTACAGAGAGCAGCATTGCAGTAGATGGAAGGCAACAATCCAAGCATCAACAACACAGATCCAATACTCAAGATCCTATGGAACTACCCTATGCTGAGGGTCCTGCTAGACGATGAGATCTGGGAGCTCCAAGGGGCTTTGGGGATAGCTTCTTGGAGGTATAAGCAACCACAAGGCTAGCCTTGCCAAACCTTGTTGGTGTGTTTCTGCCCCACCGTGATGATATTTAGTTGGTTTACCTCTCTTTGATATGTGCCCCATATGCGTCCTACCCATAGAGTACCAGACTCATGGGAAGTACCTCTCATCTTGGTCAATGACGTGGGAAATGTGGATAGAGACCGACAGCAAGACTAATGGACGCATCGGAGATTGTCGTACTCTCTATATCTAGGACGGTAATTGTCCAACCACTTAATCTGGGATCAAGTCTAGTGAGATTTCGGACCTCCAACTGACTTCGGGTTAGTATTGACCAAAGTAACAAAAATCGCGATGTTATCGCGATTTTTTCAAAAAATCGCGAGTTTTTCAAGCGGCCGATTTAATCGGCGATTTTTTGAACGATTTTTTGAAAAAATCGTCATCGCGATAAAATCGCGATTTTTACGAAAAAATCGCGATTATTTTGGTAAAAATCGTGGGCCCATCAAACAGAAACCCTATAAGTTCAAAAATCGATTTTTTTTTTGTCATTTTTGCAGCCCTCTCATTTTCCTGGCAGTTCATGGTAATGTTAAATTCTTAAAGTAAAAGTGATATTTCCTTTATTTTTCATTTTCATCCTTTTACTTAAATTTTTAACATTACCATGAAATGACTCAGGATGTTTAAGAGTGGTTTCGACCTCATTGGATTTCATATGGAGAAACTAGAATTTTAGATTTCACTCAAAATCCAGCAGACTTAATGGTTTTCAGGGTTTTATGGTTTGGGGATTTGCATTGTTTCCATTTGATTCTATTATGTGTAAGGGTATGAGATTGGCATTTGATCAAGAGTATGAAGTCCTTTAAGAACCGTGATGTTGGTGGCATTGATTGTTGAACTTTGTTGATGTTGGTGGTATTGATTGTTGAACTCCCCTACCGTGGCCTTAACAAGAATGTACCCTTCACTCAAAGGAAAACAACTGGTTAGGCATGTTAATCTTTTTCTACCGCATTTTAAGGTTGAGCAATCCAAGTCCGAAGACTTTGAGCTAGATGATGTTTATGTATCTCTTGTTGATGATCCCATTTCTAGTAGCGATGAATCAATGATGAGTTTCATGAGGAGGAGGAGGAGGAGCAACAATAGGAGGAGGAGGTGACACCACCTACTCCTGCTACTGGTAGAGGACGTGGTCTACCTCCTTTAACTCCTAGTGCTTCAGGATCTGGAGCACAACAGAGTCCATTGCCAGCCCCGCCAACTTCTTCGTCTAGAGGGAAAGCTGTTACATTTTCTCGCAAGAGGGGCAGAGGAAATCAGTAGTATAGGTTATTTGGTGCATTCCTTTATATATAACATTATGACTCATGATATGAGATACATTATTATATTTTTTGTTGATATTTTGAGGTTGAGTTGAGACTTAGGACTTAGTATTCAGGACAGGATTCAGTGTTATGTGTGATGTAGCACTAGACATGATATTACACATCTTATATATTAGTTTTTTTTTTCATATTTATGTGTCAATGCATTTATTTTATGCTGTAGATGCTTTAGATATTAAAAAAATTGAAAAAAATGAATATTTTTGTATGTGCCGATTTTTTCCCGATTTTTACGATTTTTTCCCGATTTTTACGATTTTTTCCGATTTTTTCCCCTCGGCGATTTTATCCCGATCGCGATTTTTGTTACTTTGGTATTGACTCTTTTGAGTCCAAGTGAGGTTTTGGACCTCCAACTGACTCCGAGTCAGTTAAACTAACTGCGGGTTAGTATGAGACTCCTTTGAGTCCTATAGAGGTTTCAGATCTCTGAGCTGATTTTGTCAGTCGGGAGTGATGTCTTTGTGACTCACCTTTTGTTCTGAAATAAAAAAGTTAGCAAAGCAAGTTACGGCGAGATGACGCACGATGTTTGGATGGCACAGGTGGATGGAGTTCTACCTAGTTGAGAGGGAGTGTTAATTTTGGGCAACTAGGTCCAAACTCCATGTTGTGATTCTTAGATGACAATGCCAATATTTTTATTGGATTTCTCTTTAGGAGAGGTGCAAGATCAATCTAAAGATCATCTTGATCAAATGAGAAGAATATTTATTTTGAATTAATTCCACTTATGTGCAAGGTAGGCCAGAATTGTAATGTAGGCTTGGAGCCCCAACAAATGTGTCACACACCCTCACAGATGGATATATATTGGTCAACGTTGGAGATCATTTTCACCATCACTCATCACACACTTCTCTCTTGCGTCTGATTGGTTTGATAATCATTTTGGAAGCTTCTCTTCTCTCACACGCGGGAAAACAACAGTTAGGGTTTTTCTGTTTCAGATCTGATCTAGGGTTTCTGGCGCAAGTTTGACCAGTGTTGACTTTGGTCAACGCTTGGTTCATTTGACCTCAAACTTTCCCAGAACTTCGATCTCTGCAGTCCGCATTTTTTGGCAAAAAACCCGAGGCTGGACGTTGACCTTTGACCTTGCTGCGTTGACTTTTTGTTGCTGTTGTTCTTCTTTGACCATTGATTGGACAACGTTGACTTTTGTTAACTTTGGGTTGATTTTTGTAGAGTTGTCTTGAGGGTTGTGTGACACTTTTGGTTGGTTGACCGTGAGGAGACTTTCCTGGTTGAAACATCCTGTTGACCGTCGTAACACACCACAACACATACTTTGCTGGTCAAGTTAAGTGTATTTTTGGCGTGTCTTTTGTCGATCTATTGGTATGTTCTATCCAAGGTTACTTGGGAGCGGGAGCGAAAACGCGGAGCAGGAGCGGGAGCGCCATTTTTAGAAGCTTCCGGTCCGGAGCATTTCTGGTAGCATTTTTCTATATATATATATATATATATATATATTTTATATTTTTTATATTTTGATGCATATATGTCAACAAAAACATGTAGAATGATGAATTAGACATAAAAAAACATAAAAACATAGATTGAATCATATAACATCAATCATCTAGAAGTTATAATCTTCATCAACCACACCCACAAGTTGGAAGCATACAACATATTGACTCTTGAGTCTTGCGAATCATCAATCTGAAGGTTTCAAGCTTTCAAAATTCAATATATAACATTTATCATCATTGATATATAACATTTATCATCATTGATTTCAAATTTCAATATCTAACATTTATCATCATTGATTCATTGATTTCAAAATTCAATGTACATTTATCATCATTGATATATAACATTTATCATCATTGATTCATTGATTTCAAAATTCAATATATAACATTTATCATCATTGATATTATATAACATTTATCATCATTGATTCATTGATCACCATATAACTTTCATGAAGCATCATATTCATAATTCATAATGACTTGTAAACAGTAAACTTACAAATGCCAACTTCAAAGTTTCACCTTTCAAATTCAAACTTCAAACTTAAATTGTCATTAAATATATGAAAGAGTCAAGTTTCAACTGTTTAACTGTCAGCAACAAATAGAAAAGACTAGTAAACAACAAATCTATTTTATCTACTGGCTGGCCCCTTGCCACGCCCACGAGAAATGTCTAATTTTTGTGAGCCACGAGGAAATGTTGGTCTACTAGTACTCTCAGGAGTACCACGACCATGACTAGAAGGTGGAGGTTGGATCTGCAAAGGAACAACAGTGTGATATCGAGGAGTGGCACTGGCACTGGCACCCGCACTGCTACCAGTAGATGGTGGGACTGGCCCTGTGTGTGGCGGTGCTGCTGATGCTTCATCATCATCCCTATAAAGTTTTGCTTCCAATTCTTCCAGATGTAACGTGCCGTCCTCCAAATTATCATCCTCTGGGTTGTTGTCCCAGACTCTGTATGATTGATCCTCATTTGTCCGATCACAGTAATGGCTCAACAACCTCAAGTTGTAATGCACATAAACCAAGCTTTCAGCTCGGTTTTCATTCAGCCTATTTCTTCTCACATTGTGTATGAAGCTGTAGGTGCTCCAACACCTCTCTGCAGAAGAAGTGTTCACAACCTGTGAGAGAACTTTTTTAGCCAACTTTGGCAAAAGTCCCATGCCACCATATGCTTCCCACCATGTGAGAGCATCAAATCTGTCCCTGTCTTCCATTGAATGGAAAGAACCAAAGTTAGCAGTGCAACTGAAGTATTTGCCTAATTCAAGGCGCAATCTAGCACACTCTTCCCTGTCAGGTACCAATTTGTCCAATGCCTTCATGTACCCCTCTTGTACCTCTGGATCTGTGTGAGGTTTCACCCTAACCCCACCTCTAGGTGCAGGTTGGCCCAACCAAGATGGAGAGTAATATTTTGGTGTAAGGATATATGCCAAAGCATGTAGTGGAACATTGAGTTTATTCCACCGTGCACACACATAGTCATGAATCATAGCATACAAGTTGGGATCATTATCCTTAACAATATCTTTTATTTGCCCCAACATGCTATCCATCTGCTCATAAACCTCTCCAATCACTGGTTTATCAGTATCTGCAAACCAAATCATGTTATAAATGGGCTTGGTAAAATTCAAAATTTCCCTCACACGTGCCCAAAACAGAGGGTCAAGGGCAGTCTCCTCCACATGTTCGAAACCTTGCCTGTCAACTATTGTTGTTGCCCTGTCCTTTAATAGCTGCCAGTGTGGGCTTGATACCATTGCAGCCAATGACTCTCTTACCTTCAAAAGGCCCCTGAAGGTGAGGTAATAGCTAGCAAATCTAGTTTTTGCTATCTTCAACAACTCCAATTTGGAGTGAGTACGGAAAAGCCCATGGGTATTGCTATGATTTGTAATAAATTTTATCATTTTTTTACCTCTCTTGTACAAATCACCAAGCCATTTGAATTGAGGTTATTTGTTTTTGATGATATCATCATCAAAAGGTTCAATGTGTGAACCAAACACCCAGACCAAAATATGTTGGGGTATTTATCCTCAATAATTGCTCGTGCTGCCTTACAGTTAGCAGCATTATCAGTGATGACATGTATGACATTGTATGGCCCAGTGTTTTCAATTATATCAAGTAATGGTTCTGCAATGTTAATGTCGGTTTTGAATTTGTCTGAATAATCATATGCTGACAGGAAGATTGCACCACTAACCGACACAGCCAAAACACTTATCAATGGCTTTCCTTTTACATTGGTCCATCCATCAGAGACAATGGACACCCCATGCTCATTCCACGAATTTGTCATTCTAGCCAAAGAATGGTTTATTTTAGCTTTTTCATGATCAAGACCAACGGTTCTGGCCTTGTCATACCCAGCGCTTTTGTATCCTTTGGGGGCATCATTAATGGCAGAAACCATTTTATGCCAATAAGGTGAGCGAAGAACATTGAATGGCACCCCACATGCATATAGAAACCGGTAAACTTTTGAATCCACATCATTCCTACACCCTTCGTCCAGGAAATCGGATATGGTTCTACGCCTTAATCCAGGTGTGCCACTGCCTCCAAAACCACTAACATGGGTGGAAGTTGAACCTGTTTGTCCATGACGTGTTGGGCCTGAATAAGAATCAATGAAACCCCTAGATCTTTTAGATGATCTCTGTAGGGCAGCCTCCTCTTCCTTCCTATATTTCTCTCTCTGTGTTGCTGGCACATTAGTACAAATTTTGATTCCAATATTTTTAGTTCCATCCCCTGGCATTTTCTCACAAAGGTGCCTTCTCGCACGGGTGTATGAACCATGGTATTGTTTATTGCAATGGGGGCAAATAAATTTAGTGGTTCCACCACCTTTCCCTCCTTCCGATTTCTAAACATATTTCCACAAAGGTGTCTGAGTTTGGTCTTGTCTAGTTGGGGAATCTGTGTCCTCATGTTCTCCACTCCCCACTTCCTCCTCAACATAATCCTCCTCCTCTTCAAGATTTTCTTCAAATCCACCATAACCCTCCTCTTCATCCTCCTCTTCTCTGATTTGCCTCTTCCTTCTACTACTCTGCAACACCATTATCACAAAGAAAGGAACCAACATGAGGAAAATCCCTAGCCATATAGCCATGATGGAAACAAGTTTCAAGTTTCAAGTTTCTAGCCTGCAAAAAAAATGGAAAAATGCCAAATGGGAATAGGAAATGCAACATAGGAAAAAAAAAATTCATTTTTTAAGTTTTAAATCCAATAAAATGCAACATTCAAGAAAAAATCAAGTTTTCATTTTTAAACAACCTACAAATTCATCCTAGAAAATACAAAATTGGATTAGAAGGCCTACCTCTTTCCTGCAATCCTCCTATTGCCTTGCAGCTTGCTCCTTGCTCTCCTTGTCACTTCTGCAGCTCAGCTCTCCAGTTCTCTCCTCAAGCTCTTCTTTCTCTCTCTCACTCACTCAACAAACAATGAAAACAAAATGCCCCCCCCCCTCCTGTTTATAAACAAAAAAAATTTCATTGAAAAAAATTTCCACCCAGCGAGAAACCGTTTTTTTTTCGGGGAGCGTTCGGGAGCGAACGCTCCCCGATCGCTTTCGGCGTTTAAAAAACGCTCCCGAAGCGTTTTTTAAACGCCGGAAGCGCTCAGGGAGCCTTCGCTCCCGAGCGCTTCCTGAAACGCTCCCAAAAAGGCAGGGAGCGTTTTAACAAGTTCGGAAACGCGCTCCTGAAAATGCTCCCCTCAGGAAGCATTTTCGAGAGCGCGTTTCCGAACGTTTCCAAAACGCTCCCGCATGGAGCACGTTTCGGAAACAGGAACGAGGGGGGGTTGAAGCTTCCCCGCAACCCTGGTTCTATCAGCGTCTTATTGCATGTTTATGTAATTGCTATTTGGTATCGGGTTTAAAGTAAAGTAGCATCAAGCATAGAACATCTACAAAAATTTACAAATGTGTTCTTAATTTTAAGCATGCATGAGATGAAAATAAACATAAAAGAAACTAGAAAGCAGGTCAATCCACCCAAAAAGGATCTTCCTCGTCAACAAAGGAATGGGGAT
The DNA here is from genome assembly GCA_034641835.2 of Pinus albicaulis. NCBI lineage: Eukaryota > Viridiplantae > Streptophyta > Pinopsida > Pinales > Pinaceae > Pinus > Pinus albicaulis. Next base: position 244,552,562 of record CM076571.1, read on the forward strand.
TCCATGGGAAAAGATCCCAAGCTCCCTCAAGAAAAAATTATCTTTTATTAGTGATTACAATGAGTAAAAAGAAGCCTCTAAGAAGATTGCCCAAAAGGAGATCTTTACAAAGATAAGATCTTGGTAAAAGCTAGAATCTCCCCCTCAAATACATCAACAAAAAGAAATGGAAAACATCTCTAAAACAAAAATTTTGCAAGACTCAAAGGCCCATGGCCTAGATGATCTTGTTGTTGTCCCTATAATGCTCACAACCTCCCTAAAAAATCAGTCTTTTAGTTTTTGGAAGGTCCTACATGCAAGAGAATTAGTAGTTTTCTGCCACCTTTTCATTAAGCTCTTTGTTGTCCAACGTTCCAACCTATGGGATGTAAAACAAAGTCAAGCATTAGAGAAAAATAAACAAGATTAAAATACAAACTAATATACGAAAACACTAACTCAAGTAATAGGAGTGAACCCCCATACTTGCCTAGTTTAGAAATTGCTCTTGAAATCGCTTGTATAACTTTGAAAGCTCTAAAATAAGAATTTTAAATCTTGAATGAAATAGGTAATCATGTAGTTATAGAACAACAAAACACCCTCTTGGTCTTCATTGGATGAAATACTTGGGGTTTAAAATAACTGAGTCTTGGATCGTTGTGAATCTAGGAGTGAGTTTATCTATGTGAGACTTCTTCCTAGCCTAGATGGATTCCTGCACACAATACAAATATATTTTCCCTACACGTTTGAACAAATATTAATTCGGAAAAGGATTAGAGCATCATAATAAAATAGAATAAACCAAATATTCCTTCGAAAACAACTTGGCAAACTTATTTCTAGAATAGCACTCTAAATCAATGATATTTGCAAGATAGCTTGCACACATCAATCCAAGAAAGATGGAAAATATAAACTAATATTGATCAAACATGTAAATGAATTCAAACACAATAGCAAAATTATGGAAAAAAATCACCTCATAACGCCAAGAGAACACCAACCAAATAGCCCCAAAGTCTTGCTTATATTAACCAATATGCAAGTAAAAAATGACAGAGTTTCCTCAAGTCCAATAGCTCCTAACATGGTACAATATGAGACCCCACGCCCCATTATATAGAGATTTGGGAGCAAATCCCAAGGAAGAATTCATGGTGGAATTAAACTTCGAGCAAATCCCTAGGAAAGATAAGCCAAATTCGATGTGGAAAAGACAGTGACACTAGAGCAAAATCAAATTCCATATTGGCACCTCAAGGGAAATCAAATTCCATATGTGACCAAGTAAACTCATCCATGAGTGAATCAAAGTACCGTGCTACCTCCAACCAACCACTACAAACTCGAACTAGGTGATGCCCCATCTGTAGATGATCCCAACGTAACTTTGTGTAGGCCCCTAGGAACTGTGTGATTCCTCCGATGAACTGTGTAGTCTGGCTAAAAGGGAATTCGTAAATCCTCCATGGGAAGCTCTATGTGTTGAACCACTCCAGATAACTTGTGAGAAGAGGCCCGACATAATCTTCAGTCCAAATATCCTATAAAATATTCCCTTGGTGCATGAGTTCTTTGAATGAATTCGATTTTCCACATGTGCGATTGTTGCTTTATCTCTAGGAAATTCGATTTCGTGAAATAATGGTGTATTAATGATGCACTGTGCTCAGACATCCTGCACATGTCCGTTGACTCAACTCTTTGACTTAGAATAATTTTCCAGTGATTTCCATGTCATTCTGTCACATGGAATAATTTATTTCTCTCTATTTTATTTAATTCTACCGTAATTAATTGCCACAATTTCTACTAAACTTAGGAAATGTGGGTTTTGAGAGTCTAAAACACATTATTAAACCCTCAAAGTGTTTCATAGTAGAAGGTTGAGGGAGAGAGGTGTAATTTTGATTATTCATACCCCACACAACTTCTCTAGACAACACTTATTACAATTTAATTACAATTTTTATTGCAATTTTTGACTTGCGAGAAATAAAAAATAAAAAATAAAATTGACTACCTAAACCTAACCAAATTCCATGAAATTTTTTGTGTGATCTAGTATGATAATATACATAAACTCTAAACACTAGGACTCACCCAAGGCCTCACCATCAAGTCTTACTCCGGCTTTGGGGTAAATTTGGAGGAAAAAACTCAATTAATTATTAAGTCCTTGGTAGGGAGATGATAACTGACAAAGTGAAAAAAACCTCCCAAAGTAATACTTACTTGTTGGCAAGGTTCCAAGATACCTAGGCCTGTTACAGACTCAAAACTCATCATTACTAGCATCACTTATTACAATTACACATAGGGCGTGGAATCTGGGTACAAGAGAAAATGATTAGAAGTAGAAGTAGAATTTAAAAACTCTGGTGATCTGATGATATCTGATGGTACAAGTGTTCTTTGGTTCATCCCTTGGCATGGAGTCTTCATATAATCATTAGGTGCCACTCCAGTGGTCAACATTTGGCTCAATATGGGGATGCATGCTAGATATGAAGTGATAGTGTGCAAGAACTTGCAATCTGCATCAACCGACCAAAGATATATATATTAGCAATATCCATTCAAAATATCATCAAATAAAATCAAGTACAAAAATGGAAATTTTATTCCAAGAGCATAATTTATTCATGAAAGAAATCTACTTAAACAAAAATGACAAGAGGTAAGGTTAAAAATATTCTACAAAAAGATGCCCCATGGCATCAGATGTCTTCTTTGAAGTTCAACCTGAGATCCTGCTTACTTTCAAGCATATCCATAGGCTGCTTTTCTCATGTGCCCTGTCCAATTTTGAATATCTTAGGACTTTGATCCGTCCCAACACTGTGTTGTACATGGTTATCAGATTTACCAAATCCTTTCCACTTTTTTCTTTTCTTCTTAACGGATTGTGGCGTTGATGTTGATGCGATCGAAGTAGACCTTTCTGCTCGAACTTGAAAATGCTCAAATGAACAATTTGAAGTATCCACGACTTCTTTTACATGCCTTTGTCCATTCTGCATCTGCTTTGACATGGGTGATGGATCAATCTCACAAGTATAAAACTGATTCCCCTCAGTTTGATTTCTATCCAGGTCAACATCAATTAACCATTTTTCAATGGAATATATGGCCTCCTCATAATGAGATGAAGCTTACTTTAGTGGATTAGGAGGCTTATGATTTGTTTCTTTGTTCCTTTCCCATTCATCATCTTCCTTAAACTGGAATTTTTGTACCAGTAATCTTTCCATTTCTTCCAACCTATTCTGAAAGTGATGTGATTAGCCTTCATAACACTTATCTCCTTGGCATGATTTGTTTCCATGGTGTTGATTAATTGTATTTGTTTTTCTTCCATGACAAGCAACATATTTTGAATAGAGGTCATCTGATTAGAATGATTGACTTCCATGACTTTTATTGCTTGAGCATAATTTACCTCCATGGGAACTCGTTTGAGTTGCATATCCTTAATCATTCGAGTCAACTCCTTGATGAGATCCTTATCATTCTCATTTGCTTGATTTTTTGCTTTGATCTTTCTTTTAATTCCATATTTTTCTTCAAAGGCGTCACTGATTGATTCTAGAGAATCAAAATTGTTAGCAAGCAAATCTATGAACCAATCCATATCATCGCCATCTACAGAAAAAGTGAAAAGTCTCATTTTAACGTCCTCATGGTTAATATCATGGCACCATTTGAAGGTGGAAATTCCTAAGGTGAGTTTCAGTGGTAATGGCATTGTCACCTAGAAAACTAGGCAATTCATCAATAGCCTCAATCGCTTCATCCGAATAAAATTTGGATATCCCGGAATGTTAGTAAAATCACAAAGGGCAAACAGATCTTCATGATGTCATTCTCACTTGACCCTGAAAGAGAAAATGGATACCAGAGACAGGCTCCTGTCCAAGATTTGCAAGAATTCTACGAGAAGCAAGCTTCAAGAAAAAATCCTTACAAGAAATTAAATAAGTAGAGTTGCCACTTGAATAGGAATCTAACTCTAAAATCGAATATGCAAAAACCAAAAGTTGTTCGATTTCCTAGATACAAGAAGACTTGTCCCCGGCAACGGCGCCAAAAATGTTATCTCGCTTGCTGCCTACACCTACCTACAATTCAGTGAGAAAATCTTTTAAACCCACAAGGTGTGGTTGATGGCAATGAACTCGGAGAAGGGTTTGTCACACTAATCCCGACTCTCTCTATTTAAGCTCTCTCCTAGGTAAGCAAGGGGGGTGGTCCCTAAAATGAAAAACTAAGTTAAAAGATGTGAGTTTCTAGGATAGTGAAATTGGATTACATTTAAAGATTTATGACCAAATGTGAGCAACTTGAAATAACAATGACAATCATAAAACCATAGAACGAGTGCCTTCTAAAAAACTTGCTCAAAAGTAAAAAGTAATGCTCTCAAAAGTGAAAGCAAAGTAATCCTGAAATGAAAACAAAAGATTGTTAGCACAAGATATTTCAAGATACAAAAAATGCATTTGAGATAATTGAATTTAGAAATCTAAAAATTGAAACGTATCTTGTCAAACTCCACAATTAGTAATTAGCTTGGAAAATGTGAACAAGGAAATGCTAATTGCTAAATGTGAAACTAGACTTGAAACATAAAAAGAAAGCACTTGTTAAGAGAATTACAACACTTGTTTTTGGAATAAACCTTGCATATGAAAACTCAAAACCATCAAGAGACAAGTCATTAGGGGAATTTTGAGGTCTAAAATGGGCCTCCTAAGGAAATAATAAAATAATTGCTAAAGTAATAAAATATATTTATGAATTTTCAATTCACTTTTTGCACCACAATCCATGTAACTATAGTTAAATTCAATTCAAAAGTTGTACCAAAATAAAATTAATAAAAAAATTGTATTTATGTGACTATAAATAAGAATGAGCTTTTCAAGAAAAAGTCATTATCATTAAACAACTAATGCATTTGTCCTTGGTACTTAAATAACTTAAAATAAAATATAAATATAAATTTATAAATTCTTAATTATATTATATGATATTAATTAAATTTTATATTATTTAAATTGTACAATAACATGTAATTAATATACTATATAAAAATAATATAATATAATATAATAAATGTATAGGGATATGCATTGTTTCTTTCAAGAAATATGAAATGACTATAATATATTTTTATTTAGAAAGTGTGAAATGACATTTATTATGAGTACTTTATTTTGACTTTAAAAATACTTAGAGCACTACCATGGTTAACCATGAGTTTTTATCCACCATTGAGAATGTGACAAATAAGTACCTTTAACTCGAGCAATGCCACATCAACCATTAGGGATGATGTCATTCCCTAAAATGTGATTGGTTCTCATAAAGTGAATTTTGATTGTACATTTTCCTTAGGAGGCCCATTTTAGACCTCAAAATTCCCCTGATGAAAGTAAATATGATGGAGAGTGCTCTTGGTTAATTTCATTAATTACCTCTACAACAAGATCGCAAATGAACTCTTCAATCCTCAGACATCACCCTCGTCCAAATCATGTGGATCTTAGAGTGAGGAGTCAATAGAGGAGTAGAGGGTCCTAAGATGTCTAGTCAACCAACTTATGTTGGAGGTAAAATTTTAGTGAGTGTTGGTATGCAAGTTATGTTGATTGTCCCAATTAAATTGCTACATGCAATGTTTTAAAAGAAATGCAAATGCGATAATGTTCGTTGCAATAACAAATCAAACTACAGAAACAAAAAATGGAAATAAGCTCATGTGTGTTGCACTATTAAAATGAAAGTAGGTAAGTTAAATGAAATAACTTTTCTTTAAGATAGAATTGTTTCACTTGAGACCTAATGCTCCAATAGTTCCCCAAAATATGTAGCATAAATGGACCAAATAATGAAGCATGAGCCTAAATAACGATGAAACAATTAAAACTTGCCAATAACATAAATTGCTCACACATAAAAAGAGATTTGCTCATGTTTGTAGATTTTGGAACTTATGCGTGCTATATTTTTTGGACACAAGATTTAGTGAATGGAATGTGGAATGAATGTGTTGTTAATTTTAAGCATGCATGAGATGGAAATAAGCATAAAAGAAACTAGAAAGCAAGTCAATCCACCCAAAAAGGTCCTTCGTCTTCAACTAAGGAAGGGGGATGCCATGGGAAAAGATCCCAAGCTCCCTCAAGCAAAAAATTATATTTTATTACTTATTAGAATGAGTAAAAAGAAGCCTCTAAGAAGGTTTCCCAAAAGGATATCTTTACAAAGATAAGAGCTTGGAAAAAGCTAGAATCTCCCCCTCAAATATGACAACAAAAGCAAATGGAAAACATCTCTAAAACAAAAAAATTGCAAGCCTCAAAGGACCACGGCCTTGAAGATCTTGTTGTTGTCCCTATAATGCTCACAGCCTCCCTAAAAAATCAATCTTTGAGTTTGTGGAAGGCCTTGCATGCAAGAGAATTAGTAGTGTTTCGTCACCTTTTCTTAAAGCTATTTGTTGGCCAACACTCAAACCTATGGGCTGTAAAAAAAAGTCAAGTATTAGAAAAAAATAAACAAGATTAAACTACAAACTAATATTCGAAAACACTAACTCAAGTAGTGGGAGTGAAACCCCATACTTGCCTAGTTTAGAATTTACTCTTAAAATAACTTGTATAACTTTGAAAGCTCTAAAATAAGTATTTTAAATTTTGAATGAAATAGATGATCAAGTAGCTATAGAACAAGAAAACTCCCTTTTGGTCTTTTTTGAATCAAAGACTTGGGGTTGAAAATAGATGAGTCTTGGATCACTGTGAATCTAGGAGTGAGTTGATCTATGTGAGACTTCTACCACGCCCGAATGGATTCCTGCACACAACACAAATAAATCTTCCCTACACATTTGAACAAATATTAATTCGCAAAAGGATTAGAGCATCATAATGAAATAGGATAAACCAAACAATCCTCCGAAAATGACTTGACAAGCTTATTTCTAGAATAGTACTCTAAATCAATGATATGTGCAAGATAGCTTGCACACATCAATCCAAGCAAGATAGAAAATATAAACTAAATTGATCAAACATGTAAATGAATTCAAACACAATAGCAAGAATATGGAAATAAATCACCTCATAATGCCAAGAGAACACCAGCCAAATAGCCCCAAAGTCTTGATTATATTAACCAATATGCAAGTATAAAATGACAAAATTTTCTCAAGCCCAATAGTTCATAACACTACACAATATGAGAGCCCATGGCTCCATTATATAGAGAGTTGGGAGCAAATCCCAAGGAAGAATGCATATGAGAACTGAACTTGGAGAAAATACCAAGGAAAGATAAGCCAAGTTCGTTGTGGAGAAGAGAGAGACACCAGAGAAAAATCGAATTCCATATGTGCACCTCAAGAGAAATCAAATTCCATATATGACCAATTAAACTCATCCATGAGTGAATCAAAGTACTGTGATACCTACAGTCAACCACTACAAACTCGAACTAGGTGATGCCCCATTTGTAGATGATCCCAAGGTAACTCTACGTAGACCGCTAAGAATTGTGTGATTCCTCTAGTGAACTGTTTAGTGTGGCCTAAAGGGAATTCATAAATCCTCTAAGTGAAACTCTATGTGTTGAAGCACTCAAGATAACTTGTGAGAAGAGGCCCCACATAATCTTCAGTCCAAATATCCTGTAGAATATTCCCTTAGTGCATGAATTTTTTTGAATAAATTCGATTTTCCACATGTGCAACTGTTGCTTTATCTCTGGGAAATTCAATTTTGTGAAATAATGGTGTATTAATGATGCAGCGTGCTCAATAATCCTCCACATGCCCATTGACACAACTCTTTGAATTAGGATAATTTCCAAGTCATTTTGTCACATGGAATAATTTATCTCTCTATTTTATTTAATTCTACCCTAATTAATTGCCACAATTTCAACTAAACTTAGGGAATGTGGGTTTTGAGAGTCTAAAACACATTATTAAACCCTCAAAGTGTGTCATAGTAGAAAGTTGAGGGAGAGGGGTGTTATTTTAATTACTCATACCCTATACAACTTCTCTAGACAACACTTATTACAATTTAGTTACTATTTTTATTGCAATTTTTGACCTGCAAGAAATCAAAATAATTAAAAAATGACTACCTAGACCTAACCAAATTCCATGATTTTTTTTGTGTGATCTAGTATAATAATAAGCATTGACTCTAGACACTAGGACTCACCCAAGGCCTCGCCATCAAATCGTACTCTGGATTTGGGGTAAATTTGGAGGAAAAAACTCAGTTAATTATTAAGTCCTGGTAGGGAAATGATGATTAATCGAGTGAAAAAAAACCTCCCAGAGTAATACTCACTTGTTGGCAAGGTCCCAAGCTACCTAGGCCTGTTACAAACTCAACACTGACTCAAAAATCATCATTACTAGCATCACGTATTACAATTCCCCATGGGGCGTGGAATCTAGGTACAAGAGAAAATGATGAGAAGTAGAAGGAGAGTTTAAAAAATCTGGTGATCTGATGATATCTCATGGTACACGTGTCCTTTGGTTCATCCTTGGGCATGGACTCTTCATATAATCATCAGGTGCCACTCCAATGGTCAACAAGTCTCACATGACCGGATCTTCACTTGAGTATTTCAATGAAACAAGTGTTTACATTAGCATCCCTTTAAAGATGATTTCACATCTTCAGTGCATAAGGTCGGCTCACTAATTGTTTAATGGAGACAACTATATATAAATACAAATATCCCCGCTTGCTTAATTTAACAATAAGAGTATGGTATCACTCCTCTTGTAGTTGATGTTATTACTGTGCACATATTCTTTAGAAATTCGGTGATGATACAATCATGAGGATATTCATTTTCATGATAATACAATGTAAAGTACCTCAGTATAGGAACTACTACATTTTCTGCAATATACTGTAGCAACTACTACCACCAAAATATGAATAAAATCCTCTAAGCAATAAATAAATTGATGTGGAAATCCATGAGTGACAGTTAATGTAGGCAAGAACAACACAACAACAAGAGAGAGAAGGGAAGTATAAACACTAATGAAGAGCATTGTTTCGAATGGTGGAGAATGTCGCCTCTCAAAAGGCTCACTGCGACTGTCCCCATTGTTGAGATTTTGTGTATTTGGAGTAGTATTAGTTGTGCTCTAGCTCCCAAATTTTGTGGAGGGACTAGAGTACACCTGATCTACAAGACCCAGAAATGGATTTGGGAAATTTCATCTAGTTTAGGAGATATTAAACTAATTAATTATTTTAATGTATTTCCTAAGTTAAAACGTAGAAAAATAAATAATTAAAGTGAATTTAATTAAACATGTGATGAAATTGTCTTAACTCACACGGATCAAACTTTCTTTTAATCTTAGCCATTGATTAAAGATTTAATCTTGGTGGTTGATTTGTCAACGAGAAAAGTATAAAGGAAAGGCTTGGGGTCATTTCTAAAGACACACAGAGGCAGAGCACTGAAGCTAAGCTGAGATTCTAGGGCAGGGTTTGCTAAGAATACTCAAAAGTGTTTGAGTTGCAGAGAGGGGAATTTAGACCAAGGGGATGATCTGATCCTAGGGTCTAGAATAAACAAGAGGCAAAGAAGAGATCAGCTCAAGGACAGCGCAGAGGAAAGCAGCAGCAGCAGCATCAGCAAAGACAGCGTAACTTTCAGGACACCCTTCAGGGGTTATGCAGAGACCCTTAGGGGCGGCGTAGTGACTGCGTCACCCATCCTGGGGTAACACAGTCCCTTCTGGAGCAGCGCTAAGGGTTTGGAGGCCATCCAAGGTTGACGCAGAGGCTTTCAGGGGCTTCAGAGGCTTCAGAGCCTTACGCAGAGCCTTTCAGGATCAGTGCTGCGGTTTCTAGGCCTAGATTTCGCTGAGTTCTATAAATCCCCTTTGAGGGTGTGGATCAGTCATTATTTTGGCCCTAGATCAGCCAATGACCTCAGATCTAGTGTTTTCTCTGTCGAGTTTTCTAGATCTAGAACCCAGAGTTGTGTATTCAGAAATATTCTTAATAATAGAACCCTCGAGCAGCCAGAGACCGGTTTTCCCACATTGGGTTTTTCTGGGGACAGTTTGTCCAAAAATAACTGTGTCACTTTGTCAATGTGTGCATGTGCCTATTCTAGATCTGAATTGGTAGAGATCTATTATGTGTTTCTCTTCGATTTTAACTTGAATTTATTCAGTTAATGACTTGTACAAGTAGGAGGAGCTTAACTGGATTAACAGTAATAATTTCTACATAAGATATGAGATTCAGAAATTTCTACATGGTAGCGGAGCAATTGCAGATCTAGATGGGTCACCAGCAGGAGAATCTGAAGGATCTAGCTGTAGGAAGCAGCTGGAAAAGCAACAAAGAAGCAGATCTAAAGGGACAGCGCAATTTTAAAGAGTAGATTCACGCAAAGGGAAGGGTGACGCTGTCCAGCGCTATGTCCTAGCACGCCCACGCAATCATTGCGTAGAGGCAGCTCAGAAACAACGTTGGTTGGGTCTGAAGCCAACCAGTGTGATTCAGATCTGAATCTGTCAGATCCAGAAAAAGTCTGCAGAAAAGTTGCAGAAATTCAGAAAAGCAAAACTCTGAAGATTTCAAATTTTTAGTCTTAGCACAAGTGACAAAGATTGGGAGGAGATCAGCTTCTCAGGAAGTTTCTTGCCAAAGGAAACTTAGATTTTGATGAGAGGATCAAAGAAGAAGCTGAATCATAGTTGATTTGATAGATTTCCAAGGAGGGAAATCAAGTGTCAGAGGGAGCAGAAAGCACCTGTTTCACCAAGGGCCTTAGATCCATTTCTCTCGCAAAGAGAAAAGGAAGTTTCGACACATTCTAAGCAGATGGCTCCTCATGGACTGCGTGATCAGGATAGGCTAGAGGATCTCTCAAAATTTTCGGTTTGGAAAGCAAGGATCTTGATTGTCCTTGAGGCGTACGGTCTAAGAGACCATGCAGAGCGGACTTTGGCCACACCAACAGATGCAGATCTCCTACGGAAGTATACGGAAGTTGTTGGGCATGCCAAGCAGTTGATAATGGACAGTATCAAGGATCATATTGTGCCACACATAGTTGATAAGAAGACAGCTAATGAGATGTGGAAGGCCTTGACTTTCCTGTAGGAAGGAAAATCAGTCCAAAGAAAAATGTTGTTGGAGACCCAAATGAGATCATTCATGATGGCCATGGGAGAAGACATGGAACACTCCCTCTTCAGATTGCAGGCAATCAGGGATCAACTGACTGCAACGGTGCAATCGTAGATGTTGCAGTGATAGTCAGGACTGCCCTCAATGCAGTCACGGATGAGTGGGAAACCTTTGTCCAAAGTATCTTGGGCAGAGCGGACCTCCTTGATTGGGGCAACTTGTGATCAATCCTGCGGCAAGAAGAACTACGCAGATTCACCAAGAGGCAGCACAGCCCTGCGTTGGGCAAAGTAAAAAAGGAAGATGAGGAAGATGCAACCTTGGCATCAAAGAAGCAGCCGAAGAAGAAGATGGATCTTTCAAAGATCAAGTGCTTCCAGTGTGGTGAAATGGGACATTTTGCAACCATTATCCTAAGAAGAAAAAGGACAAGGAAACATCCTCTTCCAAGGCAGCTGTGGTAGATGATGGGTCAGAAGCTGATGCAGCCATGAGTGCTCATGACCCACGGAGGTGAGGTGACATGGACATGTAGAGGAGCTACATGGAAGAGAGGCAAGATCCTTGAGCAGCTCATCTCTTGGATCACATCCAAGCTACGGCAGCCTTAAGACAATAGCAGGGCAAATGGAGCAGTGGGTGCATAAATCACAGATGAGGTAGAGGCAGATCTGGAGGCTGGGAGGAGCAGCGCAGAGCATAGCAGCAACAGCATAGAAGCAGTAGCAGCGCAGAGGCTGAAGTGACTTCAGCAGCACAGAGCAGTGTTTCTTACGTAGTGCAAAGCTGCAGCAACGCAGAGAGCTTCAGAGGGACATCGCAGTGCAGCAACAACATGATAGCTTTTAGTAGGAGTTGATGTGATTTCAGTAGTTCGGAGGGAGTCTGATAACGCAGGCAGAGTTGTAGTTGTGCATCGTTCTTTAGATGCCAGCACAGATCTGTAGCCTATGGAGCTTCAGTGACGAGGATACAGCCCATCTTACTCGTCTGTCAAAGATTGGGCAGGAGATTCAGTTGTTTCTCTCAACAACTGAAGTTGCAATGCAGCAGATTAGCAGTGGCAGTGCTATGAGCAGCACACATGCAGCATATTGAGAGGGAGCTGCAGTACAGAGGTTGCAGTGGCAGTGGCAGAGTCATGGGCAACAATACAGAATGGGAGCAACAGTGCAGAGTTGAGTGGCAGCAAGCCAAGCTTTAGCAGCACAGAACCAATATTCAAATTCATGTAATGCATAGTGTGATGTATTGCTAGAGCACACCCTTGATGCTAAGATGGAGTGTTGAGATTTTGTGTATTTGGTGTAGCATCAGTTGTGCTCTAGCTCCCAAATTTTGTGGAGGGACTTGAGTACACTTGATCTACAAGACCCAGAAATGAATTTGGGAAATTTCATCTAGTCTAGGAGATATTAAATTAATTAATTATTTTAATGTATTTCCTAAGTTAAAGCTTAGGAAAATAAAATAATTGAAGTGAATTTAATTAAACATGTGATGAAATTGTCTTAAGTCACACAGATCAAACTTTCTTTTAATCTTAGCCATTGATTAAATATTTAATCTTGGTTGTTGATTTGTCAACGAGAAAAGTATAAAGGAAAGGCTTGGGATCATTTGTAAAGACACACAGAGGCAGAGCACTGAAGCTAAGCTGAGATTCTAGGGCAGGGTTTGCTAAGAATATTCAGAAGTGTTTCAGTTGCAGAGAAGAGAATTTGGACCAAGGGGATGATCTGATCCTAGGGTCTAGAATACGCAAGAGGCATAGAAGAGATCAGCTCAAGGATAGTGCAGAGGAAGTCAGCAGCAACAAGGACCACGTAATTTTCAGGAGAACATTCAGGGGTTACGTAGAGACCCTTAGGGGCTACGTAGTGACTGTGTCACCCATTTTGGGGTAATGCAGTCCCTTCCGAAGCAACGCTGAGGGTTTGGAGGCCATCCATGGCTGACGCAGAGCCTTTCAAGGGCAGCACTAGGGTTTCTAGGCGTAGATTTGGTTGAGTTCTGTAAATCTCGTTTGAGAGTGTGGATCAGTGTAAATTTATGTAGATGTTCTATGCTTGATGCAACTTTACTTTCTCTTCAATACAAGACAGCAATCACATAAACCATAAAGTAAAATGCTGATAGAACATATGAGTAGCCCAACAGAAGACAAGCCATATGTGTTGGCGCGTTACGGCAATCAGCAGGATGCTTCAACCAGCAATGTCTTATTGGTCAGCCAGCCCAGAATATGTGTCACATCACCCTCATCATACAATCCAAGTCAACCAAAGTCTATGCAGCCCAAAAGTCAACGTTGTTCAGAAAGTCAACGCAGAATAGCAGAAAATCAAAGTCAACGCAGCACAGTCTACGGTCAACCTCTTACCTTGATTCTTGTGCCAAAATGTATGGACTGCAGAAATTGAAGTCTATGCCAAAATTCAGCTCCATTTGACCACACATTGACGAAAGTCAATGCTGGTCAAACCTGTGGTAGAAACCCTTGTTACAGCAGAAAATATCTTCGTTCTTCTCCCACGTGTGAACCGCAGATTTCCTCCAAGTAGCTTAAACCAATCAGAAGTGGAGAGAGAAATATGTGTGATGATGAGATGAGTGAAATGTCCTCCAATGTTGACTTTATTCATATCAATAACTGAGGGTGTGTGACACATTTGCTGGGGATGTAAAACCTTAAGGCCGACCTACACATATTTTGAAAGTATTAAAAATACATTGAAAATAAATGTTCTGCTCATCGGATCAAGATGATCTTTAGATCGATCTTGCACCTCTCCGAAAGAGGAACCTAATAAAAATATTGGTATCTTCATCTAAGCATCACAACATGGAGTTTGGACCTAGTTGTCCAATTTTAACAATCAGTCATTATTTTGGCCCTAGATCAGCCAGTGAGTTGGAGATCTAGTGCTTTCTCTGTTGGGTTTTTCAGATCTGGAACCCTAAGTTGTGTATTCAGAAATATTATTAATAATAGAACCCTCCAGCAGCCAAAGACCGGTTTTCCCACATTGGGTTTTTCCGGGGACAATTTGTCCAGAAATAACTGTCACTTTGTCAATGTGTGCATGTGCTTATTCTAGATCTGAATTGGTAGAGATTTGTTATGTGTTTTTCTTCGATTTTAACTTGAATTTATTCAGTTAATAACTTGTATAAGTAGGAGGAGCTTAACCGGATTAACAGTAATAATTTCTGCATAAGATATAAGGTTCAGAAATTTCTACACCCATAGCCTCACTGCATTACCACCAACACTGGTCAGTGATAATGAGCTATATGCTAACACGACCTAGGTGCACAATCAACAACACGTGTTCAACTGACTTGGTGACAGCCTTGGGCTTAAAACAATCATGCTCTCGTCAACAGAGGAATCTCCTTAGCACTGAGCTAATCACAGTTAGGGTTGGGGTCGTTAACAATAACTATGGTTGTATAACCAATTTTATCCCTACATTAAGTTATCATATCGAGCCACAGTTTCCTTCTCTAAGTTGGTCGTTGGTGTCAATGCATGTGACCGCCGAGTTGTGGATTAGCTCCGTCAATGTTGAAGTGATGCTTCTGGGGGCAAGCATGTCGCCATAGCCTGTGAGGGTTGGTGCTACTGTTTCATCCTTAGATGCGATGTCAACCTTCAATTCCCAAAATAAAGAAGAATGCAGATAGCAAACAGGAACAAAATTGAATCCTCCAGGCAGTTGGGAACGTTTATAAGAGATGTCACGAGCTTAGTATATGTTGTGCTAGCTAGAGAACTTGACAACCTTTGGATTTTTCTATGCACGTGACTTGAATAGACAACAAGTAGGGATTTCAAAACTCAGCTAGTGGCATTGTATTGATATCAGTGGAAAATGGGATCTCACAACGCAGAGAAACTTGAGGAGGCAATTGTAACGTTCAACTTCTTGGTACCGTCAATTCAGGTCGATATCTCAAAAACACAGTAAGATAAAATGAACGGTTAGGTGCAGATATGAGCGGAAGTCGAGACATGGATAGAGTGGGTTCCTTTCTTCCTAACATAGTTGGTGCAGTGGAACGTTATGCCAAGGCATAATATCTCAGAAAAAATTGCTGCAGACAAGGCTAAGGAAAGAAAGACTTGAGGAGGGCAGGTAGGCCTAGCTGAAGAACCGATATATACAGAGAGACCAACCAATGGTTCATATTTGAGAAGAGCAGGAGTAAGGCTGCTCTGATACCATGTTAAACACATGGAATGTGGACAGCAGATAGGATAAAACATGAATTACATTTACTATTCAAATGATATACATTTATAATACATTCATGTGACTCTTGGTATTCATATACCAAGTGGTCTCTTGGACTCCGGTGACTGTTCACATTCCACACCAACCCTTAGCACATTTGGTATCCAACACCTAGGATTAGGTATTGTGCTTGCAAATATATATATATATATATATATATATATATATATTTGGTAGTCTCCTAGTCATGTCATACTAAAACGTATGAACCAGCCAATTTGGTTCCTTAAAGTCAATTCCATACAGAACCAGACTAGAATGTCTCTGAAACCAATTGCACCAATCGATTTTTTCGCTTCTGGTCCAGTTGTAATAACACCATTTCAAACATATAGAACCCCTCTATGATAGTGATGCTTACAACTAAATTTCACACTTCAATGCCTGCTAATCCAAGAACACTAATATAAATGTTCCCAATATTTAAATTCAAAAGAAAAAAACTCTAGTTTGCAGTCTCTCAATTTAAGACTTGCACAAGAATTGGCAGACTCATTCTCATTCCTGTTCTAAATTGTTGACTTGGAAAAGCTGTCAAATCACCATTCTGGAAAGTTGAAACTAATTCAATGTGTTTCTTCTGTATATAGAAGGCGAATAACCAAATGAAACCTGAAATGGCTATAAATGTAGGAAACAGCTTGAATATTCAGGTTTAACTTCCAAACCTCTTTTAAGCAGGCTGTTGACAGCAGCTTTGCACAAGTCTGGGGTGGCCTCCCTTGTTATTGTATGACCTGGATATAAACCAAACAAATGTGACATGTGTCGATGTTGGACTTCCGGATCTTGAAAATCTTTTTCCTGCCAAACAAATTGCAATACGTTATGTATTGTGAAACAAAAAGATCATATAAAATATATATTAAAAATTATTAAGATATTTGTTTCGCTGCTTGCATTTTCCCCTTTTATGGCATCTAATATTAGAAGAAATTTGTTTTGTTGATTGCACTTACACTCTTTATTTCATTTAGCAGAGAAATGAATGATCCTAATAGCAATGGGAAAGCAAGGATAGAAACAATAAATTTGATTTTGCAATATTCTGAACCTGCTTACAATTTTGCATAAAAGTCATACAATTTTATCAAAATGTATGTAATATTAAGCCTCTTTATACATACAACATTGTTCATCAGATATCAAGTATATATCCACCCAAGGTTGTTGGGAGCAGGCAGTAAAAGCAGGAGGTGCAATTTTGAAAAGGCCTCTAGGAGTGATTTTATATAGTACATATTTCAATATATTTGATGCATATATATTATAAAAGAAAAGCGCACAAAATAATGAATCACTGCAAAAACACGAATACATAGATTTAAAAATTGGATTAATGATGATCATTAAAGCACCAACCAGTTAGTACACATATAAGAGCAATCATCTATCACTTATAGCACTGCCATCAAATGATCAAACATAACAGCAACCTTAAACAACATATAATATTTGTCATCAACAAACTGTAATAGATAACAACAACCATGAAATGAAACATAGCATCATTTTCATTACCAACGAGTTGTAAGATGTAGTAAACAATGCAAACTTCAAAGTTAGGTTAAAATTTCAAAGCTCAAACCTAGACTATATGTTTACAAACTAGGCCACCATAAAGGTACAGTACCAAGTTCTAGAGACTCAGTAAATTCTACACAACAAAAAGGCAAATAAATCTAGTATCAAATAAGATAACATGACTAGTAGCTGCAGGGCCCTCATCCAACACTGAACATTGTGAAAAGAAATGTGGATGGGATTGGTATCTCCAATGCATTAATATGATCACCCAAAAGTTGAACCTTTACTGTGTTGAGAAATTAAAGGACATTATATTTCTCCTAGATCTTTGACATTTACTTGTGAATATTCTTATTTGTTTGTTAGTTCTTATTTATATTTTTCTTTCATCAAGATAAATGCCAAACAAGTAAACAAAAGAGGACACAAGATGTAGGCACACAGCCAGGGCAAAAATCCCTAGTTAGGGGAAAACCCAATCAAGAACTCTTCCTTCAGTAGATTCATATGACAATGAGGCAACCAAGACCTTAACCTAAACTTCTCTCCATTCATCAAATCAGCCTTTGACATATTCTTCTTCCAGAGCAGGTCTTCAAAATTTAATCCTTCTTGACATCTGTATACTTCTTGACATCTTGCAATCATAGAGACTTCGGCTTCCTGTAATTGTGAAAACTTTGGCTTCCTATAACAATAAAGATTTTGATTTCCTGCAAAAACTTCGACTTTCTGTATTGGAGTTTAGTTCCTCCGCATTATACTTAAGTCTGTAATATTTCGGTCCTCTGAAACCTTGCCATACTTCTGTGATTTCCAAACTTGTCTGTCTGTTCTTTCAACTGGGCCGAGTACACATGGTTATCTATAGTTGTTGTTGCATGTAAATGAATCAACATGTGTAGAAGATTGATTTGAGGCCGACTAGCAAGGTGACAAAGACCGACTTGATGGACAAGAGGTGACACTTAAATATTCTTTTCTATAATGTTCCCAAGAAGGGTTTGCTACATCAAATTTTGACTTTTTGACTCAAGGCCCAAGGCTCCCGGCACGTAAATCACAACCTCCTCCTCCTAAGGTCTCTCCGGGTCTCCTCATCCATCTGGTCGTGTCCTCCATTCCTCTGAGGTGGTCTAGTGTCTCGGTTCCCCTGTGGGGTCGTGGGTCTGGTGGGAGAAAAAGCCCGGGTCTTGGGCATTGCATCAATCATATCTCGGGTCTTGGAGATAGCATCCGGAAGTGATGTGGGTTTGTAAGCCCTCACACAACCACACAAAGGCTTAGCAAGCCCCTCTACAACTAGCATCATCAGTCGGGCCTTTGAGATGTTTGTCACCATCACCGCCACTATCTGAAACTCCGTAATGTAAGCCTCTGCACTGCAGTCTGCCTTAGATGGGCTAACTCCCTAAAATGCAACTCTGGGTCTTTCCTCTCAAATCTCTCTAGCTGCCTCTGGGTGAACTTTGTATAAGTGGTGATATGGATGTGTCCCAATGTGATTAACCCATATGATACCACCACTCCTAGGCATCCCCTTCCAAATGAAGAGTAGCAAATAGTATAGCATCGGTTTCCCACATGGGGTTCAGGTGGAAATATGTGACTAGCTTCTGGATCCATGCCCTGGCTGAACTTTTTCACGACCCATCAAAGTTTGGGAGTGTCACCTTCCCTGCTATCTTCTGCACATCCTGGTTAGATGTTCCCCCTCTGTAGTGGGCCCCAGCCCCTGTAGTACGCCTCTCCTTGAGGTGGATGTACTCCCCAAAATACATCACCCGCTTAATCCGGGCATCCGGCCCCTCATACTCATCAATACCAGACACAACTAAGTGGACCAAATTTGCAACATGTTCTGGCTCCCTCTCCGGTTCGGGCTCATCCACAAAATGAGGCAAACTAGAACAGCCACCCTGCCCACGTTAGGGAGTATGTAGGGGTTGATAAGTACGGCTGTCCCCACCTGCTCTGGAATCCCCATCACCTTGAGGCTCTCCCTCTGGCCTTCCACCCATCTGCAGCCCCATCACCTAGTGCATCATGTCCATCATGAGTTTCCCTTGCCTCAACATCTGTTGATTAGTCCTTTGCAGCTCCTCCAAAACTCGGTTCTGGCCATTTGCTTGGGCTGCTCATTATCCTCCCAATTGTCCATCCCATCTCTAAGGTTCTCCACCTTGGTGTCTGAAAACAAATATGGGCCTTGTTCTCTACCTTGACCCCTGTCTTTGTTTCTACCACAACCTTTCCGAAAGACTACTCCTTGATATCTAGGTGGCATCACCTACTCTTCTTCCCCACCTTGGCCAAGAACATGCTCTAATACCACTGTAATATTTCTAATAGAAATTTATAGTGATAGCAAAATATATGAAATAATTTCAACACAGAAATTTACTCAGCAAACACACAAACAAAATTTCTACCTGAAACACCAAATTGCCCAATTTTTATTAAATATAATTGTTGGAGTACAATAGAAGATGGAAGGAGTGCACCTGAGATTGCACAAGGCAAGCTACAAGTCTCAAGTGATCAATACAAAAGTACCCAACTGTTATAGAAGTGATGCTATCAAGAAAACTGCGTTGGCCCTATGTTTCTACACTGTTGCTTGACTTCACACCCTGATTTTCCCTCTCAAAATTGTTGACTTTATAACATCGAGAAGTGTTCCAAGTCTTAAACTTGGTGGAGAGGCTTGGACAACAGATATCCAGAGAACCCAGAAATCGTTTGTGGCAATTCCACTAAGATCTTGCTGTATTAAAATAATTAATTATTTTAATACAGACCCTAAGTCTAAACTTAGTGAAATTAAATAATTAAAGGGTATTAATAAAGAAGAGTGTGAATCTTCTAGAAAACGGAGATCAAGTCATCTTTTAATCTGAGCCATTGATTAAAGATATAATCTTGGTCGTCGATTCATCAACGAGAAAATTATAAGAAGAGGATTGAGGGTCATTTCGAAATAAAGTCGAGGACTGAGAAGCAGAACGCAGAAAGGTGAAGGGAAGGGAGTGCTGAGCAACAGCACCAACCCCTCCATGCAAAGTTACGCAGTCCAGGCAGGGACTGCGCAGAGAAGCTACACAGGATGATGTAGAAGGTGTAGAAGGTCACCCCTAGAGTCAGGAATACTTCCGGTGTGCCTGGAAAATTCATGCCAAGTGTATGCTAATTTACTTTGCTCACCAAGACTTCTGTAAAAGATCTTTTCATTACCGAAGATAAATACAAACCCTCATCTGTTGCACCATTTTTCCCACATTGAGTTTATACGAGGACTGTTGTCGCACAGAATGTCTAGGCACTGCGACAACAACTCAGATCCGGGGTTGTCACTCTGATCCCCAATCTCTCTATTTAAGTTGTTTCCTTATAGCAGACTAAGGGGAGGTAGACCCTATGGAAATGGAATGAAGAAGAACATGTTGGGAACCAACCAGTTCAGGAGACACAATTAAATGACCAAATACTTGTGAAAATCTAGCAACATTAAAGGATTCGATTGAATTTGAAAGACTGATACTAGTGCCTTATGGAGTCAACTATCCTGCTAAAGAAATTACAACCAAATACTTGATGAGAAACTGCTGCTATACAATGCAGAATGCAAGAAAAATGACTTGAAGGAGCGAGATGAAACAAGCTTCGAAGATGATAGGCGATGTTAAAAAACCTAAAGCACTTAGGTTATAAATAATCTGATCTAACCACTAAGTACTTAAGTGAGAGTGCCAATTATGAAGATGCCAAAATATTTACTTAATTAGAAGATATAAAATTCATCGCAGATCCACAATAATAATATATCAATCACACTTGAAGAATTTCCCAAGACTTAAATATTCAAAAAACGATTCAATAATTCAAGTAAATGAAACAATACTTAATTACACATTAGGCAATTTTAATTGATAGAACACGTTCCAAAACTCATATTCCAATGATCATCAAACCCAACTGAAACATATCAAATTTACTAGCACTAAAATCTCAGTAATTATTCATCCAGACATACCATGAAAATATAATGCTAATAAAACCACTTCATCAAGCAATTTATGGATTAAATGATGTTCTTAAAATAATGCAAATCCAAAAATTAAATTTTCTCCTATAGTAAAACTTATGACATATTCTTCAGCAAGATTTCAGATTTGAAATATAAATTGCACCAGTAATTTAAACCATAGATCAGCAAACAAACGATACCGGCATCAATGTCCAAAATGACTAAAAATAGTAAAAATTGTTGAACTTGAAGAAAAATCAACTTTAAGGGCTTGCTTAAGAGAAATTTTAGATCTGATATTTTTATTTCAGCAATGAAACAACGACAGATCAGCAAGATAAAACTGTCAAATACTTTCGAAAATAGCAAAAAATATATTAAAGCCTAAAATTTTCAATTTTAAGGCTTTAAGAGAATAGGATTGAGTAATTTCCAGAACTGATAAGTTTGTAACAGTAGTAAATTGATAATAGATCAGCAAACTGAAAATGTTGAAAATGATCTCCACCATGTCTAAAAATAGTAAGTTCTGCCGAAAAAATGATAATTCAGATTTTATGGACTTTATTTAGAATATGCATCAGAAATGTTCTGATTTGATTTTTCACAGTTATGTAGAATTTCGAGCAAGCTTCAAATTCAGATCTAGGCAAAATTAAAGATGTCCAAATGGCCAAAAATTCTGAAAATGAAGATTATGCAATTCTAAACAATTTTGACCATATAAAATGTGTTTTTAGGGCCTAATTATTTGTGATTTGCTTGTTGTAATAAAATTTTGCAGAAAATAAGGGTTTAGAGATCAAACCCTTAGCCCAAGGTTATGAAGATCCCATTGTTGAAAATTTCTTAAAATTTTGGGATAATGTTGCCGCTTGAAAATTACAATTTTTTTGACCAAAATCCTGCAAACATAGTCTCAAAAGCCTATACATCCTCAAGGGTCTAGATTTGACTCAGATCTGAAGATTTCCTTGGTTGATTTTTCAGATTTGTTCCTACAAACAAATATTGAGCTCAGATCTTGCCCTCCAGAGTCTAGATATGGCTCAGATCTGAAGATTTCTTTGGCTGATTTTTCAGATCTATTCCTGCAAACAAATATTGAGCTCAGATCTTGCCCTCCATGGTCTAGATCTAGCTCAGATCTTGCCCTCTAGGATCTAGATCTGGCTCAAATCTGAAAATTTCCATGGCTGATTTTTCAGATCTAATCCTGCAAAAGTAAAAAGAGAAAAACCTAATACCCAATATGTACAAAAATAGAGAAAATCCTAAAACCCAAATGTTAGAATTCAAAATTATGTTACAAAACTTCAGATCTACACATGTAAATTACAGATCTATACAATATATTTACAGATCTATGCACAAGAGTCGCAGATCTGTCAGATCTAAAGAACATAAGTCTGACTTCGATCCCAGATCAGAAGAACTAAGGCTCTTGCTAGCCAAATCTAACTTTAAATTCAATAAAAGTTAAGATAAATTTTTTATTTAGGCACAAGCTCTAAAAAAACCCTACAAAAATGGAATTTAAGGTAAGCCCGGGGAATTAGATTAGGAGGGCTCTTCAGATCTTATCTCCTTGGGAGTTAGTTGGTCGAGCCAAGGACTTCCCCAAACGCCCAATTCTAAATCCGAAAGATTTCTGCACACTTAAAGTTAAATTGTTAAATCAATAGATAAGATAAGATAAGATAATTATATTAATGTCCAACGAATGACCACAAAAAGGTCAACGGGACTGCCGGTTACAATAATAACAACATGCCTAGCCGGTGGACCAAACGGTCCCCTTCCTTTATAAAAGCAGGAAATACAAACTACAAAGAGTGCAAAGTATGCATAGTAAAGTCTAGATGACTAAAGCATCTTGACAATGAGCTGCGATGAAGAAGTCCTGGAGGAGAAAGAGGAGCCTCCTGAAGGAGGGGAGACTCCTACTCCTAGCATCCGAGGCCGATAGAAGAGGACTGAAAGAAACTTTTCAATGTCGGTTGACTCAAGGAGTAACTGGACTGCTGTTGTTGTCGTCTGGAGGATTTGGGGCGTCTCCTGCGGGAGGGTCTGGTCCTGAAATGCTAATGGGGTCCAGTGAGATGAGACCCTCGGTCTGAACTTATCTGGAATCATGGTCTATGGATCGACTGGTGGTTCTCTTGGTGCCCCGCGATGAAGAGAGCACCCTGGAGAAAGCTGTGATCCTCTGTGTGGTGTCCGAAACGGTGGGAGGCTAGAAAATAAGCTAAAAGATAAAATTTTCAATCCAATTAGTATTATTACCCTAAATCCAGTAACCTAAACAAGATAGTTGTGCAATAGATTACTCTACAAAATCCATTAATCAACATTTCGTTAAAATAATCACCAGCAGAATATAAAGAACAACTTTACCATAACATGTTGAAGAGGAACACTTCCATCAAATTAAAACTCCAAGACTTCGTTTGCATTATTCCAGAAAAAATTACAGGTGAGCTTCAAGAGCAAGTACACGATCAAGAGATTGGATCACTGAAAGACTGACAAAGACCTCTAATTTAAAAGATAAAAATCTCCAACGGCTAGTTAATTTGATCATGTCAAAGTAATCTCGACCGTTTAAAAAGATCTAATCATCTTTTAATCTCGTTCGTCGAAATTATAAATTTTTGAAGAAATTTGAATTTATCATTTAATTCCCTTTTAATTAACTCGAAAATAATATTTTTGAGTTAATTACCTCAAAAATTTGACTTTCACTTAACCACCAAGGCCCAAGGATCCAAAATTACTCGAATTCTCAATATTCCCTTGGCTTGAGGCCTTTAAAAATTTATTTTTTAGGAACCCACAAATTTTTCCTTTAAAGAATTTTAAATCACCTAGGACTTAAAATTAATTAAATTTCTGGCTTAAGATTTTTAATTTAATTTGACCAAAAAATTTAATTAATTGACTAAGAGGGGATTTAATTATTTTTCCAACCCTCTTTACATAAGATAAATACATTTGACACATGAAGGGAAAAAATTCATTCGTGATAGACCCTCAAATAGCTACCCAATTATGCGACTCAAAACATGATCTAGTAGACCAAGTAGCTTGTAATAAAATAATCTAGCCAATTAGCTAGGATTATTCCCAAACTACTTTTACAAAGACTCAATAGAAAACACTAGGACTCACTTAGCATCTTGACGACAAAATCCACCCTAGCTTTGGGGTGAGGCTGGAGGGAAAAACTCTGCCGATCACTTGTGTCGAGAAACACAAATGAATCAGTGAGACAAAAAACCTCCTAGGATAGAAATCGTCACCAAAATTCTAGGCTTACCTAAGTTGTTACATACATGATAGTCTTACTTAGATCATTTACATCATAAACATGCAGAATGGGTTTACACCATTTATAAAACTGTCGACTGATGATGGAATCTGAATGGCATGAACACATCGAACATGATGAATCCCATTTGTGAAAATGGGGGTGTACTGTTATGGGGTCGTAGACACAAAGTGGTCAACATTTGGCTCTACTTGGGGACACATTGCTTCATCAGAGGAATGTGAGAATCCAGAATCTGTATCCAAGCAACATCATATAGCATTAAGCACACCAGAAATAGAAGCTCTTCTATCATTTATTATTCTACTTAACATGAAAAGTAAATCTACTCTAACTACAAAATGAAATGCTGAAATAACAAGGTGTAAGGTTAGAGATACAATACAAAGGATGCCCTGTGGCATGAGATGTGTTCAATATAGTGCATACTAAGCATTTGCCTGCTTTCAGGCAAGTCTGTAGATTGTTTTTCAGATGTATCATGTCTGATTCTGCATAATGTAGGACTTTGTCTTATCTGACTATCAAGATGCTCTCGGCCATCAGACGCATCTAGCCACTTACTTCTTCTTTTCTGCTTTTTACTCTTCTTCTGTGTGGGTTGTGATGTCAGTGATGAGACCACTGTAGATTTCTTGTCCTTATCTTGAAGATGCTCATACAAAATATCTGATGAACTTGGAGTGTGACCAATCTTATTCTGAATATACTCTGTCAATGGTGACACATAAGCTTGATCTTTCTTAACGTTCCTTGTAACCATAGTTAATTTTTCCTTAATGGGAAGAGTGGCATCCCTGTGATGAGATGGGAATTGCTTTAGCAGACAAGAAGGCTTATGATCTGTTGGCGGCTCGTTATTATCAAATTTGGGTTGAAACTTCTATATATGTAATTTTTCCATTTTTTCAAACCTTTTTTGTATCGAACTCATCTCCCTGGCATGCCTTACTATTAATTTCATTTGATTTAGTTCTGTTTTCACGCTCTGTCTTGCAAATTGGTCTGATTTGTCTGAATAATTTTCATTTCCAGCAAGTGATTGTCCTTCATAGCAGTCATTTCCTGGGTGTGTCTTGCTTCCATTGCAATCATATGATTTTGAATAATGGACATATGATTAGAATGATTAACTTCCATGATCCTTAACCTGTTTCCCATGACATTCATTTCCTATGCATGATCCTATTTTGAAGATTGAACTGGTTAGATTCCATGTTTTGAATCATTTGCGTATAATTGGATTGCATATCCTTAATCATCTGAGCTGATTCCTTAATAGGACTTTCATGATATTCTATAGGGATGTGATAGTCCTTACCAACAACATTAATTTGATGGCTCGCCCCTGCCATTCTACAATCTATGATTCTTTTGACAACATGGCAAGTAACCTCTTCATGAAGAGCATTACAGGGTCTACAAAAAGGCGCAGCTTCATCCACAAGATTTGCAGACTCAAGTTGATTTCGCAGTCTCTGCTCATTAGATGGCCCTCTCTTCTGCAAAGCATTATTATTTCTAGGTTGGAAATTTTGTGCTTGAGATCCTTCCATTTGGACCAACCTAGCCTGTAAGACACTTATTTGTTCAGAATGATTAGATATTAACTTTTCCTGATCAAGTTCCATGCTTTCAAGTTTTTGCATCAATTTATGCATAAGGTCTTCATCAAATTCTTTAATTTCTTTTCCCTTAGATTCTGTTGAAAACCTATCAAAATCTGGAGTTTGGGACATTCCAGATGCTTTCTTATCCTTTTCAATCTCCTCAGCTAAAACCTGGGTAGCATTATAATCATTAATTTTAGCTTGCCTCAACTCATAAGAAGTATCAACATCAAAGGCATCAATATAACAATCAAAAAGGAACCTAGCAGGAGGTCTATAATCTTGAGGTAATTCTTTAATAATACAATTAAACCTCTTATTAAATTCCTCTACTGTTTCATTTTCTTTTTTCTCTGTGACGCTGATATCTCTAACCAGATGTTTATCTTCCCTTTTATCACCAAACTTATCCTTAAACGCAACTATAACTGATTCAAAAGTATTGAATGAATTATTAGGTCTTTCAGTAAACCATTCCATAGCATCTTGCTCGAAAGTAAGAATACAAAGCTTCATCTTTGCATCCTCGAAGTCATTATTTAAAACCGCAAATTTATTCCACCAACCAGCGAAAGCAAACAAATGAGTTTTGACACTAACCACATTATTTCCTTGAAAAGTAGGTAACCTTTCCATGCCATTGTTAGGAAGGCCATTTGGATAACCTTGGATATTAGCAAAGTTACAAGGGGCAAACAAGTCCATGATGTCTTGCTCAAAGGGATAACCAAATGGATGCCAGAGAAATAGATCCTTGGCCAAGAAAAGTCAAGAGATCCACAAGAAGCGACCTTTTTAGTAGAAATTCTTGTAAGAAATGAAAGAGTTGGAGTCGCCACTTGAACACGAATCTAATTCTAAAACCGAAAAATTAGTCGAGAGAAGCAGATGGATATCAGGGAGGGATTCTTGTTTGGGAATAAATAGATGAATAAGTGGAGTCGCTACCCAAACAAAAAGCTAACCGAAATGTTCAGGTGCTAAAGGTGCAAACGCTGAAAGGATTAGTGAGATGACGAAAGATAAGATGATGAAAAGATGAAGGAATGAAATGACGCCAGAAAATGATATGTCGTGTCACAGGCTAATGAATGTCGAAAAAAGATTAGAAGATTAGAAAATGTCGTTAAGACCAAGGACAAAAAAACTCTATCGCTGGCAACGACGCCAAAAAATGTTGTCGCACAAAATGTTTAGGCACCACGACTCAGATCGGGGGCTGTCACCCTGATCCCCAATCTCTCTATTTAAGTTGTCTCCTTATAACAGAATAAGATGGGTAGACCCTATGGAAATGGAATGAAGGAGAACTCGTTGGAAACCAACCAATTCGGGAGACACAGTTAAACGACCAAATACTTGTGAAAGATCTAGCAAGATTAAAGGATTCGATTGAATTTGAAAAACTGATACCAGTGCCTTATGGAGTCAACCATCCTGCTAAAGAAATTACAACCAAGTACTTGATGAGAAATTGCTGCTATGCAATGCAAAATGCAAGGAAAATGATTTGAAGGATCAAGATGAAACAAACTTCGAAGATGATAGGTGATGTTAAAAATTCTAAAGCACTTAGGTTATAAATAATCTGATCTAACCACTAAGTACTTAAGTGAGAGTGTCAATTATGAAGATACCAAAATATTTACTTAATTAGAAGATATACAATTCGTCGCAGATCAACAATAATAAGATATCAATCACACTTACCTGAAGAATTTCCCAAGACTTAAATATTCAATAACGATTCAATAATTCAAGTAAATGAAACAATACTTAAAATACACATTAGGCAATTTTAATTGATAGAACACATTCCAAAACTCAGATGCCAATGATCATCAAACCCAACTGAAACATTTGAAATTTTCTAGCACTTAAATCTCAGTAATTATTCATCCAGATATACCATGAAAATATAATGCTAATAAAATCACTTCATCAAGCAATTTATGGATTAAATGATGTTCTTAAAATAATGCAAATCCAAAAATTAAATATTCTCTTATAATAAAATTTATGATATATTCTTCAGCAAGATTTCAGATCTGAAATATAAATTGCGCTAGTAATTTAAACCATAGATCAGCAAACAAACGATACCGGCACCAATGCCCAAAATGACTAAAAATAGTAAAAATTGTTGAACTTGAAGAAAAATCAATTTTTAGGGCTTGATTAAGAGAAATTTCAGATTTGATATTTTTATTTCAGCAGTGAAACAATGACAGATCAGCAAGATAAAACTGGCAAAAATAGCTATCAAAAACTTCCGAAAATAGCAAAAAATATATTAAAACCTTAGATTTTCAATTTCAAAGCTTTAAAAAAGTTGGATTCAGTAATTTTCAGCACTAATAAGTTTGTAATAGTAGTAAATTGATAACAGATCAGCAAATTGAAAATCTTGAAAATAATCCCCGCTATGTCTAAAAATAGTAAGTTTTGCCGAAAAAATGATAATTCAAATTTTATGGATCTTATTTAAGATATGTATCAGAAATGTTATTATCTGATTTTTCACAGTTATTCAGAATTTCCAGCAAGCTTCAAAGTCAGATCTAGGCAAAATTAAAGATGCCTAAATGGCCAAAAATTCTGAAAATGAAGATTTTGCAATTCTAAACAATTTTGACCATATAAAATGTGTTTTTGGGGCTTAATTATTTGTGATTCGCTTGTTGTAATAAAATTTTGCAGAAAATAAAAGTTTAGAGATCAAACCCTTAACCCAAGGCTATGAAGATCCCACCGTTGAAAATTTCTTGAAATTTTGGGATAATGTTCTTGCTTGAAAAATAGACTTTTTGAGACCAAAATCCTGCAAAAATAGTCTCAAAAGCCTATACGTTCTCAAGGGTCTAGATCTGGCTCAGATCTGAAGATTTCCTTGATTGATTTTTCAGATTTGTTCGTGCAAACAAATATTGAGCTCAGATCTTGCCCTCCAAGGTCTAGATCTGGCTCAAATTTGAAGATTTCCTTGGCTGATTTTTCAGATCTATTCCTACAAACAAATATTGAGCTCAGATCTTGCCCTCCAGGGACTAGATCTGGCTCAGCTCCGAAGATTTCCTTGGCTGATTTTTCAGATCTAATCCTGCACAAGTGAAAAGAGAAAAACCCAATACCCAATATCTACAAAAATAAAGAAAATCCTAAAACCCAAATGTTAGAATTCAAAATTATGTTACAAAACTTCAAATCTCCACATGTAAATTACAGATCTATACAATATATTTACAAATCTATGCCCAAGAGTTGTAGATTTGTCAGATCTGAAGAGCATAAGTCTAACTGTACTCCCAGATCTGAAGATCTAAGGCTCTTATTAGCCAGATCTAACTTTAAATTCAATAAAACTTAAGATATTTTTTTTATTTAGGAACAAGCTCTAGAAAAACCTTGCAAATATGGAATTTAAGGTAAGCCCGGGGAATTAGATGCGAAGGACTCTTCAGATCTTATCTCCTTGGGAGTCAGCTGGTCCAGCCAAGGACTTCCCTAAACGCCCAATTCTAAATCCGAAAGATTTTTGCACACATAAAGTTAAATTGTTAAATAATAAAGAAATAAGATAAAAGATAAAAATTTCAAGAGTTAGAGATGGCTGCTAACTGAATCCGATTAGTATTCTTACCCTAAATCCAGTAACCTAAACAAGATACCTGTGCAATAAATTACTCTACAAGAGCCATTAATCAACAATTCGTTAAAATACTCACCAGCAGAATATAAAGAACAAGTTTACCATAAAATGTTGAAGAGGAACACCACCATAAAATTAAAACTCTAGAAACTTTGTTTGCATTATTCCAAAAAATATTACAGAAGAGCTTCAAGAGCAAGTACACAATCAAAAGATCGGATCACTGAAAGACTAACAAAGACCTCTAATTTAAAAGATAAAAATCTCTGAAACGAACAAAGTTCCTTCTCAAGTTAAATACTCCAGAACACTTGGAATACAAAGATATCCATGAGGATACAAATATTATATTATAAAAGATATGAGGTAGATAGATAGATAGATGAATGAATGTTACAAATGAGGCCTGCTTATATATCTATGCAGGTGCCTCTTCACAAAAGGTCATGTATTATCAGACATGGTCTTTCAACCTAATTACTAATTAACTAATTAATCACTATTACATTATTTTATTTATGACATTGCCTTCCCCTCAAAAAGCTTTGTCCTCAAAGCTTGTAATGAATGAAATAATGTAAATAGTAATTAATTAGTTAATTAGTAATTAAGTTGAAAGGCTATCTCTGATAAAACATGACCTTTCGTGAAAAAGCACCTGCGTAGGTACATAAACAGGCCTCATTTGTAACATTCAACCATCAATCTCATTCATCATATCTTCTATAATATAATATTTGTATCTTCAATGGATATCTTTGTATTCCAAGTTTTCTGGAGTATTTAACTTGAGGAAGAACTTTGTTTGCTTCATTTGGTATCAGAGCAGTTCGAGCTTTCGGCCGCTTAAGCACTGCACAGAGCCACGCTCTCCAATCCAGGTCTTTGACCATAAAAATCGTCAACCTTGTTGTTGTCATGACTGAAGCATTCACTACAAATTTTGGAGTTTCACCATTGATGAGTTTGTCAGAGGCCTTTGGCCATGATAAAAAATTGAAAAAAAAGGAAGAAACATATATATAGAAATAAATAAAAGAGAGAAGGAAAGTTAACGTAAAGAGGGAAATAAATTAAAAGGAAGAAACATATATATAGAAATAAATAAAAGAGAGAAGGAAAGTTAACGTAAAGAGGGAAATAAATTAAAAGGAAAAAAAAATATTTAAAAGAAAATAGTTCCAAAAGAAAAGGAAAAAGAAAAAAAGAGATATATATAAAGAAGTACATATACATACATACCAAGACAAATTTAAAAATAAAAAGGAAATAGAAATAAAGAAGAGTAGATAAGGTTATTTTGATTATTCTTTAAGTGCTTTACAAGCTCGTGGTTTTAGAAGCCCAAGGTAATTGCCCATGGTATTTGCAAGGTAAAACAAGAACAAAAGGAATAAAAAACCTCTATGTGAGTGGTAAATTTCAATGATGAAAAAATCGCGATCGGGATATTATCGCGAGAAAAAATCGGGAAAATCGGGAAAAAAATCGGCACATACAAAAATATTCGACTCAATTTTTAATATCTAAAAGCATCTACGGCATAAAATAAATGCATTGACACATAAATATGAGACTAATATATAAGATGTGTAATATCATGTCTGGTGCTACCTCACTCTTTAAAAGGCCGAATCATCATCACGAATACTAAGTCCTGAGTCTCCAAGAGTCAACCTTGACCTCAAAATATCAACATATAATAATGTATCTCATATCATGAGTCATAATGTCAATAGTCATATACAAAGGAATGTCAATGCACCATATAACCTATGGTCCTATACTATTGATTTCTCTTTCGCCCCTCTTGCGAGAAAATACAACGAGCTTTGCCTTTCTCTCTAGATGAAGAAGGTAGCGGAAGGGTAACAATGGGCTCTGTCGTGCTCTAGAAGAAAAAAATGAAGCACGAGAACCGGAAGCGGGAACACGAGACCACTGAGGAGCTAGAGGAGCGGGACCATGTCCTCTACGGTAGTAGTGGTGAGGTGGTGTCACCTCCTCCTGCTCGCTGCTGCTCCTCCTGCGTCCTCTCCCAGGAGTCGTCCCCCTCACACTGCCTCTTGCTCATGCCAATCGGTGACTCCATGGCGGGGCCTATCTCGGCCTCAACCCTCCATTCGGCGGAGATGGTGTCGTCGCATCTAAAGAGATGGCCTCCCATATCGTCCTCTCAAGTTGTCTCACCCACAATCTAAGATTGTAGTAGAGCGTAAACCATGTCATTGAGGCACGGCTCGAGCCCTCCTTTCGTACAGTCATAAGGTATTACTAAATTAAATGTAAAAAAAATTATTTAATGAATTCAAAAAAATCGGTTGGAAAACTTGGAATAATGTCGAGTCGTTGCGCTTTTTGGTGTGTGTTTTCAAATACACTCGATTCAGCGCGCATCTTTGAGCGCTATGTGTTGGGTGCCGAGTATTCTAATGGCAAGTTTTGGAGTTTTGGTAATGCGCCACCGTAGCTCCTCCACCATGCATCTACAAGTTACAAGTTACAACAAATAAGATAAACTTATAAAGTTACAAACATAAAGAAAATTTTTAAAATAACGAAAATCTTCACACCGGCATTTTAAACGGTCCTATCTGGACGGCCACGTAACGAAAAGCTCAGGTGCCACCTCCGTACCATATCGCCTACCATCTCTTTAGATATCTGCTTGCGTTACGAGTGGACTTGGCACCATCTTACGAACACTGGTGAAAAAGCCATCCATGACCTCAGCATCAAATAGAAAACCACATGAATAAGAAAATGCGGGGTTCGAAGCCTGCCTGCGGCATGAATGCGAGACGATGGTGTGTTGTTCCGTCGATCATCAATCACTTCCCACATAAAGAAGTTCTCTCACGAAAACCCCTCATCACCCACATCACCGTCATAATAGGCGCGAACAACTTCTTTGGCCCTATTCATCGGCTTCCTACTGGTAGCCCATTGCGGAGCCTTCTCTCCATCCACCAATCTAAGAACCTTTACAAGGTTCACTAATCTTTCACACCTCTTCCACTCCGCGACCCGAAATCTTCCGATACTGACGACTTTGCACAACTGGATGGCTTTGTCCCTGCGGTCGCGTGCCCGATAGTCCAAAGCACGCCACTCATGCGAAAGAAACATTCTCTTCAAATCACTTAGAATTCAAGAGGGATTGAAGAGAGATAGTAGTGGTAAATCGTGTAATAGCGAGAAATTTGCACCTAACTCTTTCTTGTTGGTGAATGTCCTCATCAAATGAAGCACGAAGATCCATGGTTATATATAAATTTTGTGATTCTCTTTGATAGGTCTCTGATATCTTTGACAAAATCAAGCTTTTCGAGATGTCCTCCAACATCAAATCAAGGCAATGTGCGAAGCACAAAGTGTCCAAAATATGCATCGGATACCTCTGCATAAGTATCTTGCCGAGGCGAAACATAGTTTGCGAGCGTTGTCCATTATATGATTTGGACAGCATTTTGCAACCTCCATAATGAAGACATCTAATAAATCACATAATAATCTTGCATCTTTGACGCTGTACGGATGCATCAACATGTTGCATAAACATTGTCCCCTTGGGACTGGCGGCAAGAAGTTAATAAGGGTCTTGCCGCTTTCAGTCAGTCCAACCATACGACATCACGAGTGCATCCTGTGACTTCCCATGATGCCCTCTCAACTCTTCCCAATCTCTTGGTGCGGTACGACTTTTCTCATTTTTGCGGGAGATGCGCCCTTTAAAGGTCACGATATGCTTAGAGGCTTTGTATCTGGGCCAACAACGATAGCATCAATGGTAACTTTGATAAAATGGATTGTTCACGGCAACATTGAAAGGAATATCACTCCAAAGAAACATTTTGCCCAACAACTTATCGGTTTCTTCCTTCTCCTTTCTTTATTAAGGGAGGAGATAGATCGATGTGCTCCGGGAGTGGTTCTAGGAACACGAAAAATCGAGAGCTCAGCTGAGGGCTTTTGCCGTAGAAAGAAGGTGATGTTTGAAGAGCCACTACCACTCTCACGGTCGACTCCAAACCTTTCGATATTTGACTCTTGGGCCGCTCTGTCGAGTTTAGTCGGTTTCTATTTCTCCCGGTGAGATTCATGGCTCTTACGATTATTTACGGATTGGTGTTTACGCAAGGGCCTCGCTTCGTGCCCCGGAAATTTGTGCCGAGGTGGTATTTCAGCACCTTCTTGACAACGTGTTGGCCACACAATTTGCAAGTCAAGTTTTAATCGGTCGAAACTAGCATTGATCGGAGTTCTGGAAATTCCCATAAAGGATCTAATTTCCTTGGCATGTTGGAAACTTTGAACTTTGAATGTTGAAAATTTGAGACCTGAGGGCACAAGAAAAATTGCAAAGGTTAAAAAATAAAATAAAAAAATTACAATTTTACATACAACATTTTGATTTTCATTTTTTTCACACCATCAACTCAATGCAACTAATTGGAAAAAAAATACATGTTGAAACACAAGCAAAAATAATGAGAGAAACTAAGAGAACAAGAAGAAATATAAAAAACAAAAATTTAACAAACAATTTTTTGCTTTTGACCAAATAAAGCACAATGGGAGTGTTCCTTGGAATCCGATTTCATTAAAACCTTATTTTGTAACAATAGTGATATAATTCTGGGTTCACTCTGGATGGAATCACTAGGGTCATTCATCCTTAATACAAAAAAGAAGTTTTTAACATTCTCCTCCAAAAAGAAGAAACAGGACGTTAACTTAAAGGCAAATTCAGTGACGCCTGAAGACATTTAAGAAATTTCAAAAGTAATTTGTCAAGAAGGGAAAAAGGTGATACAAAATATGCAAAAGGAAATTGAAAAAATAAGCACTAACAAGAATGACGAAGTTGCTCGCCTTAAGGACCACAACGAAAAATTGCTAACGCAAATTAAGAAACTGAAGAAGGATAAGAAGTCGTTGGAGAACAAGGTGCAACAACTTGTCGAAAAAACAAACATTGTTCCAGTAAATGTCTCAACTAAAGAAGACGACAAGCAAGTTGCAGAAGAAACAAGCTTAGATGTCGGACGAACGAGGAACATTCTACGTGAAGATTCTGTACCCATCTCCATAACATCCTCGCCAGGTGAAAATCAAAGAGGTCGAACCAAAACAGTTCCCTATCGACATCCAAATCATGGGAGCAGACAATTCAACCAAGCTATGTTTT
This sequence comes from Pinus albicaulis, assembly GCA_034641835.2. Taxonomy (NCBI): domain Eukaryota; kingdom Viridiplantae; phylum Streptophyta; class Pinopsida; order Pinales; family Pinaceae; genus Pinus; species Pinus albicaulis. The sequence continues at coordinate 244,587,387 of CM076571.1, forward strand.
CAGAACCGAAACAGGCTGATATTCCGAAGAATACTAATGAATCATCACAAGTTGTTAGTCATCGTAAGAGTCCACAGAAGATTGATTTAGGATGGTCCGAAAATTTTTCAAAGCGACAGTTTTGTTTGTCACTTAGAGGATCATATCAACTTGTATCGACAAGGATGCCTGCCCCGAGACGAGAAGATGTTCATAGCAAGAAAAGAAATCGAGGCCTTCAATCGATAAGCTTTGAGGACAAAGCTTTTTTGAGGGGAAGGCAATGTAATGAATGAAATAATGTAAATAGTGATTAATTAGTTAATTAGTGATTAGGTTGAAAGGCCATGTTTGATAAGACATGACCTTTCGTGAAGAGGCACCTGCGTAGGTATATAAGCAGGCCTCATTTGTAACATTCAACCATCAATCTCGTTCATCATATCTTCTATAATATAATATTTGTATCCTCAATGGATATCTTTGTATTCCAAGTTTTCTGGAGTATTTAACTTGAGAAGGAACTTTGTTCGCTTCAATCTCCAATGGCTAGTTCAGTTGATCCATGTCAAAGTAATTTCGGTCGTTTAAAAAGATCTAATCATTTTTTAATCGCGTCCGTTGAAATTATAAATTTTTGAGGAAATTCGAATTTATCATTTAATTCCCTTTTAATTAACTCAAAAATATTGATTACCTCAAAAATTTGACTTTGGCTTGACTACAAGGGCCTAAGGGTCCAAAATTTCTCGAAACTCTCAATACTCCCTTGGCCTAGGACCTTTAAAAATTTATTTTTTAAGGACTCACGAATTTCGCCTTTGAATATTTTTTAATCACTTTGGACTTAAAATTAATTAAATTTCTGTCTTAGGATTTTTAATTTAATTTGGTCAGAAAATTTAATTAATTCACTGAGAGGGTATTTAATTACTTTTCCAACCCTCGTTACATAAGATAAATACATTTGACACATGAAGGGGGAAAGCCCATTCGTGATAGACTCTCAAATAGCTACTCAATTCTGCGACTCAAAACATGATCTAGTAGACCAAGCAACTTGTAATAAAATAATCTAGCCAATTAGCTAGGATTATTCCCAAATTACTTTTACAAAGACTCGATAAAAAACACTAGGACTCACTTAGCATCTTGACGACAAAATCCAACCTATATTTGGGGTGAGGTTGGAGGGAAAAACTCTGTCGATCACTTGTGTTGAGAAACACAAATGAATCAGTGAGACAAAAAACCTCCTAGGATAGAAATCGCCACCAAAATACTAGGCTTACCTAGGTTGTTACATATACGATGGTTTTATTTAGATCATTTACATCATAAAAATGAAAAATGGGTTTACATCGTTTATAAAATTGTCGACTAATGATGGAATCTGAATGGCGTGAACACGTCGAACATGATGAATCCCATTTGTAAAAATGAGGGTGTACTACTATGGAGTCGTTGACACAGAGTGGTCAACAAGGGCAATTATTTAAAAATAATTGTGTTCATATGGTTGTTTCTATTGTGTTACTTGTGTAATTTATGTTCTTTTGCATTTGATTAGAATGAAGTACTGCAGTTGTGTTTATTTCAAAATTTACTGAAGTATCTGTAAATAACTTATCTAATAAGTAGCAGAAATAAATCAGTCACTGCAGTAATAATTTTCAGATCTGAAAATTCCACATGGTATCAGAGCAAAAAGCTTAAGACAGAAAGGGAGGATTGCTATGGACCAAAGCTCTGATATCCGGAACGGTTCACACAGTGATCCAGAGAACGCAGAAATGCAAAGGGAACATGACATGACAGTGTTGGCATCCAAACCAGAGAAGGATCTTGCTTGTGTGTCGAGCACAACTCCTCCAACTGTTTGTTATATTGACAGCGGAGCATCTTCTCACATCACGAGGATTCGAGAATGCTTTTTGAGCTACCAAGAAGAACAGATAAACTTTCAGATTACTATGGGAAATAAGGCCAAGTGTACCCCCGTTGGAAGAGGTACCATAACATTTTAGACACAAGTTGGCAACAAGATTCGGGCCTCAAATGTTCTGCATGTACCAAGGTTGGAGATGAATTTTCTCTCATTATCTCAGCTTTAGAACAAGGGTTATGACCTATACTTTATTGGAAACAATGTGTATGTCAAACATCCTAGCTGGAGCAAGAAGGCACAAATTGGAGTAAGGAGTCATAAGCTATATAAGCTCCAGCTTGATTCCCCCATGGCCCTGATTGGTAGTACGAACGACAAAGATCTGAATGAATTATGGCAGAGAAAGATGGGGCATCTACATCATGGAGACTTGAATATTCTCAAGAACACTGTCATAGAAGCTCCTGAACTCAGCACAAGGAGAAATGATGTCTACAGGGGATGTGTACTAGGGATGTATGTTAAGGCAGTATTTCCAAGAAGCAGCAGCAGCGCCAAGAGCGTATTCGAACTAATACACTCAGATATTTGCGGTCCAATGTCCACAACTGCTCTCAGTGGTGCAAAGTATTTTCCTACCTTTATTGATGATCATTCCAGGAAGACTTGGATCTATTGTAGAAATTTTTAGCCCAACCCCGATTATCAGTTTGTCCTTATTAGTCCCATGTAGTTAAATTCTCATTCCCATAAACATACATTCAACAAGCTGGAAAAAATAAATATTTATAAAAACACAAATTCTAGAAATTTCAAAGTGCCGAAAAATGCAAAAATAAAACTCAGAAATAATTTCAGCAACACACACAGAAAATGACACGCTGATTTTTGGTCAACATGACCCTGGTAAAACCTCCTAAAACTCTTGGGCAAAACCAGTTCGAAAGCTCCTCTTTATTTCTGAATGTTGCTTTTACAGAGAAATGAAAAGTACAGTAAAAATTCCAGTAACCAGTATTTTTACTTATCTCGAAAACCATGCACAAACTCTGCCTCGATTTTCGTTCCAAATACAAACAGCATTATTACAGTAGAAAGTACAACCTTAAATGTTATACGAACAACACCGAAAATAGTACCAGAATAGCTGTACAACCTCCCTCGAAAAATATGCCACTTGCTGCCTCGATTTTCGTGTTGTATGGCTATCGGATGTCTCATGTTTCCTTTAGTGGATATGAGAATTATGTATTATTCATTGATGATCACTCCAGGAGGACCTGGATTTATTTCTTGAAGACCAAGAGTGAGGTCTTCAAGCGGTTTCAGGAGTTCAGAGCTCTTGTGGAGACTCAGACAGGTCAAAAGATCAAGTCCCCGAGGTCGGACAATGGTGGGGAGTACACCCTTCGTGAGTTTGTTGAATACTGTGCAGAGGCAGGCATTAGGAGGGAGTTCATTGTTCCTTACATGATCAGGGGTTACCATTGTTTTTGTGGGCAGAGGCCTGCAACAATGTTGTATATTTGCAGAACAAGAATCTGCATCGTGCCTTGGGGCATGTGACTCGAAGGAGGCTTTTTCGGGGAAGAAGCCTGATGTTGGTCATCTTCGTATCTTTGGGTGTATTGCATACTCCTACGTACCCAAGGAGAAGATGACCAAGCTAGAGCCCACCGCAGAGAAGGGTGTCTTTGTGGGCTATAGTGAGACCACGAAGGCCTTTCGGATTTATATTCCCACATAGAGGAGAGTTGTTGTTAGACGGGATGTGAAATTCGAGGAGGACAGGGCCTTCAGGAGGTCACGGGAGTTAGAGTATCTGGATCAGCCAGACCCTCAAGAGCAGCTGAGGTAGTCGCAGAGATCCAGTGGGATCCAGAGGTACATCGATTACAATGTCAGGTCCATCAGTGAGCAGTGACTCACAAAGTCAGAGGGGTGGTGCTTCGGGCAGCATGAGGAGCAGTCCGCAGAGCAGTTCACTAGGGAGTCCACTGATGGACAAATCACACAATACTTCAGCGTCTATAGGTTCAGGTTCAGGCAGGAGGACAACAGACAGATAGTCAGGAGTTCAGGCTCCTGATGATGAGGAGGAGGAGTTTCATTCTCCGGTGGGAGAAGTGTGCTCAAGGAAAAGGAAGCCCAAGTGGCTTCAGTATACCTTGAGAGAGGCCACATCTGTTGCTGGGCCTAAGAGGCCAGTCAAAGAGAGCAGACCACCTGATAGGTTTTGTAGCTATATGGCAATGGTTGCCAATATCGTTGACTCTGAGCCCTCTAGCTATGAGGAGGAAGCTAGCCAGCAGGTCTGGAGAGAGTCCATGCAGGAGGAGTATTCTTCTATCATGAAGAATGGTGTTTGGGAGGTGGTGCCGAGGCCTGAGTGCAAATCCGTGGTTGCTTCCACATGGCTTTACAAGGTAAAGCATGTTGCAGATGGCAGCATTGAGAAATTCAAAGCAAGGTTTGTGGCTAGAGGGTTCCCCCAGGTAGAGCGAGTTGATTATGAGGAGACCTTTGCTCCCGTGGCTCGATATACTTCGATTCGCTCCATCATATCGATAGCAGCAGAGATGGGTTGGAAGATCAACCAGATGGATGTGAAGACTACATTTCTCAATGGCTTCATACAGGAGGAGGTGTATATTGAGCAACCACAGGGCTTTGAGGTGCATGGGAAAGAGTCCCTTGTGTGCAGACTGAAGAACGCCCTTTATGGCCTGAAGCAAGCTCCCAGAGCTTGGTACTCCATGATAGATACATACTTGCAGGAGATGGGTTTCACAAAGAGTGAGGCAAATCCGAACCTTTACTTAATTGTGATAGGTGAGGAGCCTCTCATTCTGGTGTTGTATGTGGATGACTTGGTCATTACGGGTGCAGAGAGACTCATAGAGCACTAAAAGAGAGATCTTGCGTCGGAGTTTGAGATGAAGAACATTGGTTTGATGCATTACTTTTTGGGTCTGGAGGTGTGGCAGGAAGAGGGACATTTCTTCCTGGGACAGGAGAAGTATATTGTGGACATCCTTGGTAGATTCCACATCAAGGATTGTACACCCATGTCGACACCGATGATCACCAATTGGAAGAAGCTTCACGCTTCAGATTCCAAGTTGGTGGATCCCACTCTGTATAGACAGCTGATTGGTTCCTTGATGTGTTTGGTCAACACTAGACCAGATATATGTTTTGCAGTCAACACGATGAGCCAGTTCATGTGTGAGCCCAGGAGGGTGCACTAGGTTGCTGCAAAACACATTTTGCGGTACTTGCAAGGGACAGTGGATTATGGTCTGGATTATAGGCAAGGGGATGGAGTGAGATTGGCAGGTTACACTGATTCTAATTGGGCAGGTTGTGCTTCTGATAGGAAGAGCACTTCAGGGTGTTGTTTTAGGTTGGGTTCGACAGTGGTGTCGTGGTTCAGCCAACAGCAGCAGTCAGTAGCATTGAGTTCAATGAAAGCAGAGTACATGGCAACCAGTCTAGCTATTTGTGAGGCCATATGGTTTCACAAGATGTTGTTTGGCTTATTTGGTCAACCGTTGAGACCTTCAGTGATTTACTGTGATAATCAAAGTTGCATTAAACTCACGGAGAATCCAGTATTTCATGACAGGTCAAAGCATATCGGGATCAAATATCATTTCATTAAAGACTATGTTCAGAAGGGCGCTGTGAAGCTTGAGTATATTCCCACTGATGAGCAGGTTGCAGATACTCTTACCAAAGCCTTACCACGAGGCAAGCATGTCTACTTCAGAGACAAGATGGGTGTGGTGAGGAACACCTTCCTCGTTAAGAGGGAGTGTTGAAATTTGGTTACCGGAAGACAGGTGGTTCCCTAAGGCTTTGACCCTTGGTCTAGGGAAAAGTGTCCAAAAGAACTTAATTTTTCTCCTAAAGTGAATTTATAAAGTTATAAAGTCAAATCTAATTTAAAAGTGACTTTAAGTGGTAAACTTACTAAAGTCTAATTTTAAAGTGACTTTAATAAAGTCAATGTGAAATTAGAAAGGAAAAGTGACTTTGGAAATAAATAACTAAGTGGGTCTTTATTAAAGTGGGGTGAATTAAAAAATAGAAAGTGAGATTTAAATGAGCATTTAATCTCAGCCCTAGATCTCAATCTATTTCAGCCATTGGATTTAGGGATTCCCCAAAAGTCACTTAGGGTTAAGTTAAAGGAGGAAAAGGAGGGAAAAGGTCATTCATTCTTTTATGACGATTGAGAGGAGGAGGAAGAGAGCAAAACGGATTTACGAACGAGTGAGAGAGGAGAAGCAGAGGTATGTACATACGAAGACGGCCGCCCAACAAATCCTTACGACGGGGGTTAGCCTGGAGAGTTCAAGGTAGTTTTGGCACGTTTTGGGAGGCAAATTTAGTACAACGGCGTCAAGTACGCATTCTTAGGCAACCGTACACTATTTGGCACAGATTTTGAGGGAGGAAAGTTGTTGTTTTTGTGGCACAAATTTCGAGGCAAGTCGTACAACTTGCTGTTGTTGTTGTTCACAGAAATTGAGGGAGTTTTTGTACAACAACATTTATTATAGTCTACACGCTTTCCAAGGGGGTCGTACAACAACATTTATTGTTGTTTTGCACGCAAAAAGAGGAGGCTGTACAACATCATTTATTGATGTATTTCTAGGCACAAAAAATGAGGGAGAAAGTACAACATTTATTGTTGTTTCTATTTTGTTGTGTACACATTTTCCAAGGTGGTGGTTAAGCACGGAAAATGAGATAAGTTGTATTTATTACTTGCTGAAATTTTTCTGAGTATTTATCTCTCACTGTAAAAGCATTTATTAGAAATAAGAAGAAGCTTTCAAACTAGTTTTCCCAAAGTTGCGAGGGGGATTTTCCAGGTCACATTTGACCAAAAATCGGCGTGTCAAGAGTCTGGCTATTATTGGTGGAGTTATTTTTAAGTTTTGTTGCATTTTGACATTGTGCATTTAAAATTTGTGTTTTCAAAAAATATTTATTTTTTCCAGTTTGTTGAATGTATGGCTATGGGAATGGGCATTTAACTATATGGGAGAAATAAGGAGAAACTGAAAACCGGGGTTGGGTTATCAAATTTCTACAAGAAGCATGCTCAGCAGTGGATGGTGTAGCTGAAGAATATGTTTGGCCAATTCCACTTCTATGATCTTGGTCCTCAATATTCAACGCAGCAAGAGAGAGATCCAAATCAAGATTTTCTGGTTCTACATCCCACTCCTTAGAAGAACCATTGCCATATTCTGGACCCCTACGAGATGTAAGATGAAGGTTGGAGTGCACATAAACAAGATCCTACATATGCAGCAGGCAACTTTGTTAAGCTTCACGAGAATGAATAAAACCATGGGTGCTCAGGTTCCTTTACTGTGGATGAAGAGCACCACTTTGTGAAAGGAGGCAGCGAATGGCAAAGGTTTGCAAGGTACCATTTTCTCCATGACAACTCACGAGGAAACGGCTACGGATACACGGTGAGGGGGGATCCACTAGTTCAATGGCCGGCCTCAACGACCCGGCAAAGAATCGGTCAAGTGCCTGTCCACGACGCAAGTCCAAGGAGGTTCAACACGAAGAAGAACAAGCAAGAGAACAAGTAAGACCACCCTCCTGCCCGATGGAAGACGGCGAGAGAACAGCAGAATTCTCCCAAGGATGCGGAGGGGTACGGAGCCTAAAGGTAGAGGAAGGAAGGCACGGAGACGACCTAACGATACCGAGGCCCTAGTTGCTCGAGGTTGGAGAACCCTCCGACTTTAGAACGGCTACGGCCATCGGTGTGGGTGGATGCCATGGTGGAGGAGTATCGCTCCATCATGACGAACGATGTCTGGGAAGTAGTCACTAGACCTCAGAACAGATCAGTTGTAGGATCAAGGTCGATCAACAAGATTAAAGATGTTGCAGACGACAGCATAGAGAAGTTCAAGGCTAGATTTGTAGCTAAGGGGTACGCACAAAAGGAAGGGATCAGTTATTAGGAATCCTCCACCCCTATAGCTCGCTACACTTCTAACAGATCTGTCATCTCTCTAGCACCACAGAAGGGATGAGAGATTCACCAGATGGATGTCAAGACATCGTTCTTTAACGAGGTGATGGAAGAGGAAGTGTACATAGAACAGCAAGAGAGCTTCAAGACACGAGCAGAAGACTCATGTCTGCAAGCTTAAGAAAGCCTTTTACAGCCGGAAGCAAGCCCCTAGAGCATGGTATGGGCGAATTGATAGTTATTTGCAGAAATGAGGTTCATCAAGAGTGACGCAGATCCTAATCTCTACTACTTGAGGGTAGGGGATGAGCCGTTAATTCTGGTATTATATGTGGATTATCTGTTTCTTACCGAATCATCCAAGCTCATCAAGGACTACAAGGGGAATCTGGCTACGGAATTCGACATGAAGGATCTAGGGCAGATGCACTATTTTCTTGGTTTGGAAGTCTGGCAGCAGAAGGGAGAAATCTTCCTAGGCAAGGAAGATACACTACAAAAATCCTGAAGATATATCAGATGGAAGGCTGTAGACCCATGGCCACGCCTATGATTACAAACTGGAAGAAGATAGACACAACAGAGGATGATGAGGCTGTTCCTACCTTGTATATGCAGCTCATCGGATCATTGATGTATCTAGTTAATACTAGACCAGACATATGTTATGCAGTGAATACCCTCAGTCAGTTCATGGTGGAACCAAGGAGGGCTGACTGGGCAACAACCAAACATGTTCTCAGATATCTGAAGGGGAAAGTCGAATATGGATTGAAGTACACCAAGGGCAATGAGGTCCAGTTGAGTGTGTTTACAGATGCAGATTGGGCTGGAAGCAAAGTGGATCGGAAGAGTACTAGTGGGTTTTGTTTCAGTCTCGGATCAGGAATGACCTCCTGGTACAGCAAGAAACAGAAGTTCGTCGCACTAAGTTCAGCCGAGGCAGATTATATGGAAACAAGCACAGCTTTGTGCAAGGCCATATGGCTTCGTAAATTACTCTTGAACCTACTCATGAAGAGGATGGAACCGACAAGGATTATGTGTGATAATCAGAGTTGCATCAAGCTCTCTGAGAATCCTGTGTTTCATGACCGATCGAAACACATTGACATTTGGTGCCACTTCATCAGGGACTATGTAAAACGGGAAGCAATATAGTTGAGGTACACTCCTACAGGGGAACAAGTGGCAGATATCTTCACCAAGGCTCCAAGTAATATTAAGTTCACTTACTTTAGAGAGAAGATGGGGATGGTCAAGAACCCCTACCATTGGAGGAACGGGTGGTCTTCAGACATAGAGGGAGTTATAGTACGGATGAGGCAGTGACAGGGACAGTGTCACAAGCAGCGGTACAGAGGGAAACAACACAGAGATAAGGGGCAGCATCTAGGATATCATCAGTGTAGCAGATGTTTTAGAATCAGAGCAGTACAGTGATATCTTGCTTGAACATTGTAGAAATTTGATAACCCAACCTCGGTTTTCAGTTTCTCTTTATTTCTCCCATCAAGTTAAATGCCCATTCCCATAGCCATACATTCAACAAGCTGGAAAAATAAATATTTTCTAAAAACACTAATTCTGGAAATTTCTCAATTCTGAAATGCAGAAATAAAAACTCAGAAAATAAATCAGCCACACACAGAATTTTGACACATTGATTTTTGGTCAACTTGACCCTGGAAAAACCCCCTACAATTCTTGGCGAAAACCAGTTCGAAAGCTCTTCTTATTTCTGATAAACTTTTACAGTGAGAGAAATTACAGCAAAAATTCCAGCAACTTGCTCGTGTTGTCTTGATTTGGGTATTATACTGCCCCGCGGCAAACGGCCAGCAGTGGCTAACAAAAAGTTTTACGACGTTAAAAGCAGTATTATATGCTAACGCCTTTCTGCGATTTTGTTTGGGCTCTGTGGCCATGAACTGTACGGAATACACGGCAACACCTCGATTTACGTGCCTCCTTAGCCTCCATGGGTTTTGAAACATGAGTTGTGCGGTTCAACGAAATTATTGACACAACGATATGTGATTTTCACACCGAATACGCCGAAAACTGTCTTGAAGTTGTTGTACAAGGTCCCACAACGAAAAGTGTACTCTTTATGAAAAAATGTGCCACTCCTATTTCGTACGATTCTTGCCTTGAGAGCAGTGCCTCTTCTTCTTGTGTGGATTTGACTGAATTCTCTCGTTGTTGCACTCACTTCACCTTCTTTGTCAAAAATTTCCTCCTTTGCTTGCTCTCCTTCTCTCAATCTGCTCATGAAAGAATGAATGACCTTTTCCTCCTTTCCTCCTTTAACCTAACCCTAAGTGACTTTTGGGGAATCCCTAAATCCAATGGCTGAAATAGATTGAGATCTAGGGCTGAGATTAAATGCTCATTTAAATCTCACTTTCTATTTTTAATTCACCCCACTTTAATAAAGACCCACTTAGTCATTTATTTCCAAAGTCACTTTTTCCTTTCTAATTTTACATTGACTTTATTAAAAGTCACTTTAAAATTAGACTTTAGTAACTTTATCACTTAAAGTCACTTTTAAATTAGATTTGACTTTATAAATTTATAAAGTCACTTTAGGAGAAAAATTAAATTCTTTTGGACACTTTTCCCTAGGCCAAAGATCAAAGCCTTAGGGAACCACCTGTCCTCCGGTAACCAAATTTCAACACTCCCTCTTACCAAGGAAGGTGTTTCTCACCACACCCATCTTGTCTCTAAAGTAGACATGCTTGCCCCATGGTAAGGCTTTGATAAGAATATCTGCAACCTGCTCATCAGTGGGAATATACTCAAGCTTCACAGCTCCCTTCTGAACATAGTCTCTGATGAAATGATATTTGATCCCGATATGCTTTGACCTGTCATGAAATACTGGATTCTCCATGAGTTTAATGCAACTCTGATTATCATAGTAAATCACTGAAGGTCTCAACGGCTGACCAAATAAGCCAAACAACATCTTGCGAAGCCAGATGGCCTCACAACTAGCTAGATTGGCTGCCATATACTCTGCTTCCGCTGAACTCAATGCTACTGACTGCTGCTTTCGGCTGAACCATGACACCACTGCCGAACCCAACCCAAAACAACACCCTGAAGTGCTCTTCCTATTAGAAGCACAACCTGCCCAATCAGAATCAGTGTAACTTGCCAATCTCACTCCATCCCGCTCGTAGTCAATGATGTTGGCAACCATTGCCATATAGCTACAGAACCTATCAGGTGGTCTGCTCTCTCTGACCGGCCTTTTAGGCCCAGCAACAGATGTGACCTCTCTCAAGGTATCCCGAAGCCACTTGGGCTTCCTCTTCCCGGAGCACACTTCTCCCACTGGAGAATGAAACTCCTTCTCCTCATCATCAAGAGCCTGAACCCCTGACTGTTTGTCTACCGTCCTCCTGCCTGAACCTAAACCTGTAGACCCTGAAGTACCGTGTGAACTGTCCATCAGTGGACTCCCTAGTGAATCGCTTCGCGGATTGTTTCGTATGTTGCCCAAATTCCACTCGGATCTTGCTTTATTAAAATAATTAATTATTTTAATACAAACCCTAAGTCTAAACTTAGGTAAATTAAATAATTAAAGGGTATTAATAAAGGAGAGTGTGAATCTTCTAGAAAACTGAGATCAAGTCATCTTTTAATTTGAGCCATTGATTAAAGATATAATCTTGGTCATTGCTTCATCAGCAAGAAGATTATAAGAAGAGGCTTGAGGGTCACTTGGAAATCAAGCCGGGGACATTCCCAGTACCCGAAGGAAATCGATTTTGATGTAAGAGGAATCGAATTCAGTGGGTGAGTTTGTAGAGGCGGTATTGCAAAGGCAGAAGGAAGAGGGAGAAGTCAGCAAACTAAGAAGCAGAAGGGTGAAGGGTGAAGGGAAGGGAGTGTTGAGCAGCAGCACCAACCCCTCCACGCAGAGTTAAGCAGTCCAGGGAGGGACTGCGCAGAGCAGCTACGCAGGTCACCCCGAGAGTCGGGAATACCTCCGGTGTGTACGAAAAATTCATGCCAGGTGTGTGCTAATTTAATTTTCTCACCAAGACATCTGTAAAAGATCTTTTCATTACTAAAGATAAATACAAACCCTCATCTGCTGCACTGGTTTTCCCAAATTGGGTTTTCCCAGGGAAAATTGTCCAAAAATAACTGTGCTCATATGGTCGTTTCTATTGTGCTACTTGTGTAACTTTTGTTCTTCTTCTTTTGATTAGAGTGAAGTACTGTAGCTCTGTTTATTTCAAAATTTACAGAAGCATCTGTAGATAACTTATCTAATAAGTAGGAGAAATAAATCAATCACTGTAGTAATAATTTTAAATCACACATTTGTGTTATTCAAAATTCCTGAAAGCATGCGCGTAGATAACTTATCTAATAAGTAGGAGAAATAAATCAATCACTGTAGTAATAATTTTCAGATCTGAAAATTTAACAAAAGCAACCCATAAAATTAGGGGTGGACTCCTTGCCAAAACCCAATTAGCCCAGAAAGCATTTTCCCTAGTCTTGACCCTCCAAATTTGGCCTCCAAAACTAGAAATCTACACTTGTAGATGAGTATGTCATTTCCTACTCCCAAAATGCTAGAAATCTCCTCCAAATAAGCCTCCAATCAAAATCCCAGCAACCCAACTCCTCCCTCTCGCCAAGACTCTCTTCGGACAACCCACACCAGTCACTGCGTAGTCCTCTAGATGATCACGCAGTATCTGACCACAAAAATTCGTTTTGAATGTTATGCTCTCCCTCCTGCTGAAGATTCGCTCCTCTAGGTTGGAATTTGGTCAAGAAACACTCCGGAAACACTTCACACCAAATTCCCAACACCTCTACTCCTCAAAGAATGTGTGGTCTTCTCTATTACGTAATTGATGAACCATAACAGCGTGATTCCCTGTACAATATGTCTCTCCCAGTCTCCAAATGAAAAGTAAAACCTTCCTAGGGTGGCACTCGAGGTCAGCGAAAGAAAGGGTGAGCTTCACTCCTTGGGAAGCTCTTATGCTAAGTGTAGGTTTTTGTAGCATTAGATGTGTTCTAGCCTTGAAATTTTATGGAAAGGCAAGAATACATGAGATCTCCAAAAGTCAGAATTCGTTTATGGAAATTCCATCTAGAGACGACTTAATTAGATTATTAGTCAGTTTTTAATTAATTCCTAAGTTTAAACGTAGGGAATATGATTAATTAATCAGAATTAATTAAGTCATGGTGTGAATGTTCTAGAAAGTCACATGGATAGATTTCTACATAATCCTAGCCATTGATTAAGATCTAATATTGGTCGTTGAAGTCTGAACGAAGGATTATAAGAACAAGTCGATGGAGCTTGGAGAAATCACTTGAGACACGCGAGCAATTCGATAATATTGGGGAAATCAAATTCCAGAGTAGCAGTGTTTTGTTGTCGGAGAGAGATTCAGTGAGGTCGAAGCAATGAGAGAGGGGCAGAGACATTAAAGTCGGAGGAGGCATTCCACATCCGGTGAGTGCATTTGCAGAGAGGAAAATAAGCCATAATAACGCTGACGCAGTGGCGGGGCAGTAGCTTCAGTGGGCAATTCGTATTTGTTGGCGAAGAAGCGGCGATTCAGTGTCAAAAGCTGGGCAAAGTTTCCAAAGGCCAAGACGATCAATTTCTCAAACAAAAACTGACGAGATAACTTCAGGTGATGCAAAGACTGTGTGAGGCTGACACAGAGACTGCGCAGAGTCATCTTGGACGGCACCATTTCGAGTTGAGACCAGTGCTTGGATTCGCCTGTGGAGTGAGGAATTTCCTCACTAGATTTTCTTGCTAGTTTTTCTCTTTAGGATTGTCAGTTTTGGGCATCTAGTTGTACTCAGATATTTGAATATTGCATAATAATAATACCATGAGTTGCTGCACTGGTTTTCTCACATTGGGTTTTTCTGAGGACATTGGTCCAATAATAAAGGTGTTATTTTCTGTGTGTGCATATATTTCTTCCTACGTTAATTTTCACCCGTAGTTTATTTGTGTAGGTTGCAGTGTGATTGATTGAGTGTTTGTCGTACAAACTGCAAATAAATTGTGAAGAGTTAATTTAACAATTAGGAGAATTAATTCCTGTTGCTGCAATAGGATTTGGGGTTAGCCGAATTTTTATATGGTATCAGAGCGCAGATGATCAACTGGAGAGCTCAGTAGCAGAGGAAAAGAGGAGTTTTGCTGCTCAGCGTGAGCAATAGTTCGAAACCCCAGAGGGCAATGCAGTTCCTTGGCCAAGAGGACGTATTTCTTCAGGAAAATCAATATTTCTGAGAGAGCAACATAAAAACTTGATTTCTCCAAATTGAGAAATTCCAAAGGCAGAGAAAACAACCAACATTTTCTTGCAGAGCAGCTCTTCAGCCGGATGCAGTGGTTTTGTAGTAGCAAAACTAGCGTCGAGAGGAGGAAGAACACATGTTGAGGGAAAATTTTCCTCAGGAAACTTCTAGTCTCAAGAAGTTCGATTTCCCTTGGAGATTACCAGTCATTGTCAACAAAGTATCTCACTCCAAAAGGGAGTGCATACAGTTGAGCAGAAGGAAAGAGGAGATTTTAAGCTTTTTTGAGATGGCCACAGCCGGGCTTCGGGATAAGGACAAGTTGGATGGAGCTTCCAACTATTTGATCCGGAAGACAAGGATTTCCTTCCTTTTACATGAGTATGATCTTAAGGCATATATCGATAACATGGAAGTTATCCCCACGAATCCACATCAGCTGAAACAATACAAGAATGAGATGGCGAAGGCAAAGAGATTGATCCTTGATGGAGTTCGGGATCATGAGGTTCCACACATAGCAACCCTGGGAACAACTAAAGAGATGTGGGACTCTCTTTCCACGTTATACCAGGGATCTTCCGAGCAACGAAAGATGTACTTAGAAGAGAAGCTAAGATGCACGAGGATGAAGAAATGGGAGCGCATACACCCCTTCCTTACCAGCATTCAAGAGATCCAAGATGAGCTTGTAGTTGTGAAGTCAGCACCTCAAGGCATAGAGCTAGTGCAAGTAGCTCTCAACTCTTTCTCCGAGTGGTAGGTATTTGTCCAAAGTATTTTGGGCATAGGAATCTTGCCATGATGCGATAGGATGTGGGCAAACTTGCAGTAGGAGGAGTTGAGGTGAGATCTGATGAAGAGCACCATTAATGGCAGCAAAAACAGTAGTGGATCGAAGCAGGTGAAGGAGGAGGAGAATGTGGCCCTCACATCGAAGGGTCCCAGTCAGGGACAGGGGGAGCAGCGTAGGAAGAAGAAGGACTTATCGAAGGTCAAGTGCTTCAGGTGTGGCGGGCTAGGCCACTACAATTCTTAGAGTCCTCTCAGGAAGAAGGACAACGAGGAGAAGCAGGATCAACAGGCATCATCCGCAGATATCGAGAGGCAGTCCTCCAAGGCTGGAGGAAGATTTTGCCATGATTGAAGAAATCCCTCTAGGAGTGAGGTGGGGTGACTTGGTTTTGTAGCCCCAAAGCGCTATAGTTGGGCAAGATTCTTGAGGATGTCCACCTCTTGAATCAGAACGTTGCTACGGGAGCACACAGTATCCAGTAGCAGGATAAACCAGTGGCAATGGTGTAGTCAGATGCCAGAGTGACAGTTGCAGTGACTAGTAGCAGCTAGATGTTAGGGAGCGCATTGCAGAGTTGGCAGCAATGCAGTTGGCACAATGCAGAGTCTACAGTAGCATAGAGCCTTCAATGATAGCGTAAAGGCTAGTAACAGTTACAACTCGGGTAATATATGCATTATACTAAACACAGTTGGTTCATTATTTTGGATGTTCTTCTATTGTACATGTTGCAGTTGCAGCAACCACAGATTTGAGGGAGTTGCAAATGTTGAAGTAGTAGCGAAAATAGAGTTGCAGTGCAGATGCAGTGTTGGCAATAGTTCAGCAGGGTCAGCAGTAGCACAAATGCAACGCATATCAGAGTTGCACAGTGGTTGGTGGGCAACAGTAGCCAGACATCAAGAGTGTAACAAGAGATGGTGCAGGAGCAAAGTATTACTAGAGGAGCAACGGTACTAGCACACTTTCCTCGCTAACGAGTGTTAGTTTTTGTAGCATCGGATGTGTTCTAGCCTTGAAATTTTGTGGAGAGGCTAGAATACATGAGATCTCCAAACCCCATAAATTGTTTCTGGAAATTCCACCTAGAGACGAGTTAATTAGATTATTAGTCAGTTTTTAATTATTTCCTAAGTCTAAACTTCGGGAATATGATTAATTAATCAGAATTAATTAAGTCATGGTGTGAATGTTCTAGAAAGTCACATGGATCCATTTCTAGTTAATCCTAGCCATTGATTAAGATCTAATCCTGGTTGTTGAAGTCTCAACGAAGGATTATAACAAGTCGATGGGGCGTGGAAAATCACTTGAAAAACTAGAGTAGTTCAATTTTACTGAGGAAATCAATTTCCAAAGTAGCAGTGTTTTATTGTCGGAGAGAGATTTTGTGAGGTCGAAGCAATGAGAGAGGGGCAGACATAGTGGCAGAAGCAGTAATTCGTATTTGTTGGGGGAGAAGCAGTAATTCATTGTCAGAAGCAAGGCAAAAATTCCAGAGGCCAAGAAGGTCAATTTGTAACACAGCAGTTGATGAGACAACTTGAGGTGACGCATTTCTATGCTGGGTGACACAGAGACTGCGTAGAGGCAGTGTGGAAGGCTCCATTTCGAGTTGATATCCACGCTCGGATTCGCCTATGGAGTGAGGAATTTCCTCACTAGATTTTCTCGCCAGTTTTTCTCTATAGGATTCCAAGTTTTGGGCATCCAATTGTACTCGGATATTTCACTGTTCCATAATAATAAAACCCTCAGCTGCAGCACCTGTTTTTCTGCATTAGGTTTTCCAAGGACATTGGTCCAAAATTAACGGTGTTATTTTGTGTGTGTGTGCATATATTTCTTCTTGCGTTTATTTTTATTTCGCAGTTTATTTGTGTAGGTTGCAATGTGATTTATTTAGTGTTTTCCATAGAAAACTGCAAATAAATTGTTTAGAGTTAATTTAACAATTAAGAGAATTAATTCCAGTGGCTGCAATAGGATTTGGGGTTAGCCGAATTTTCACATGGTATTAGAGTGCAGATGATTAGCGAGAGAGCTTAGTAGCAGAAGAAAAGAAGAGTTTCGCTGCTCACTGTGAGCAACAGTTCAAAACCCTAGAGGGCAATGTAGTTCCTTGGCCAAGAAGCCGATTTTCTTGAGGAAAATCAGTTTTTCTAAGAGAGCGACCAAAAAACTCGATTTATCCAGATCGAGAAATTTCAAAGGCAAAGAGAGCAACCAATATTTTCTTGCAAAGCAAATCTCCAACTGGACACAGTAGTTTTACAGTAGCAAAACTAGCATCAGGAGGAAGAAGAGCAAACACTGAGGGAAAATTTTCCTCAGGGAACTTCTAGTCTCAAGAAGTTCGATTTCCCTTGCAGATCAACAATCATTGTGGGCAAAATATCTCACACTCCAGAAGGGAGTGCGTACAACTCAGCAGAAGCAAAGAGGAGATTTTCGGCATTTTTTAGGCTACCACATCCGGGCTTTGGAATTAGAATAGGTTGGATGGAGCTTCCAAAGTATTTTGGGCAAAGAAACCTTGCCAAGATGGGATTGGATGTGGCAAGACTTGCAGTAGGAGGAGTTGACGCGAAATCTGATAAAGAGCACAATCAGTGGATCGAAGTAGGTGAAGGAGGAAGAGAATGTGGCCCTCGCATCGAAGGGTCCCAGTTAGGGACAAGGCGAGCAGCGTAGGAAGAAGGACCTGTCGAATGTCAAGTGTTTCAAGTGTGGTGAGCTAGGCCACTACAATTCTCAATGTCCTCTCAGGAAGAAGGACAAGGAGAAGAAGCAAGACCAACAAGCAGCTTCCGCGGAGATCAATAGGTTGTCTTGTAGGATGGAGGAAGATTTTGCCATGATTGCAAACATCCCTCCAGGAGTGAGGTGGGGTGACTTGATTTTGTAGCCCCAAAGCGCTATAGTTGGGCGGGATTCTTGAGGATGTCCACCTCTTGAATCAGAACCTTGCTACGGGAGCCCACAGTGTTAAGTAGCAGGATGGACCAGTGGCAGTTGGCACAATTAGATGCCAGAGTGACTAGTTGCATTAACTAGTAGCAGCGCAGAGCCTTTAGCGACAGCACAGAGGCTAGTAGCAATCAGAACTCGGGTGACAGATGCATCATACTGAACACAATTGGTTCAGTGTTTTGGATGTTTTTCTATTGTACATGTTGTAGTTGCAGCAACAACAGATGAGAGAGAGTTGCAAATGTTGCAGTAGAAGCACAGATGCAACACATATCAGAGTTCAGCAAGGCCAACAATAGCATAGATGCAACACATATCAGAGTTGCGCAGTGGTTGGTGGGAAACAGTAGCCAGACATCAGCAGCGTGACAAGAAATGGTGCAGAAGCAGAGTATTTCTAGAGGAGCAGCAGTAATAGAACACATTCCTCGCGAAGAGGGAGTGTTAGTTTTTATGGCAACGCATATGTTCTAGCCTTGAAATTTTGTGGAGAAGCTAGAATACATGAGGGCTCCAAAACCTAGAAATCGTTTATGGAAATTCTACCTAGAGGCAACCTAATTAGATTATTAACCATTTTTTAATTACTTAGTAAGTCTAAACTTAGGGAATATGATTAATTAATCAAAATTAATTAAGTCATGGTGTGAATGTTCTAGAAAGTCACATGGATCAATTTCTAGTTAATCCTAGCCATTGATTAAGCTCTAATCTTGGTCGTTGAAGTCTCAACAAAGGATTATAAGAAAAAGTCGATGGGGCTTCTAGAAATCACTTGAGACACTCGAGCAACTCGAGTTTATTGAGGATATCGATTTTTAGAGTAGCAGTGTTTTGTTGTTGGAGAGAGATTCAGTGAGGTCGAAACAGTGAGAGAGGGGTTGAGACAGTGAAGCCTAAGGAGGCGATCCAAATCTGGTGAGTGCATTTGTAGAGAGGCAGAGAAGCCGCAATGATGCTGATGCAATGGCAACTAAGTAGCTTTAGTGGGCAATTCGTATTTGCTAGGGGATAAGCAGTGATTCAGTGCCAGAAGCTGGGAAGAGTTTCCAGAGGCAAGGAGGGTCAGTGTTAATTTTAGATAACAATGGTATGTTCTATGCTTAGAGCAATTTACTTCAATATTTTCTTATTAGCCCAATTTCAATTCTAGATTAGCAATCACATCAACATTGATAGTAAACGCTGATAGAACATAAACAAATAACCAAAAGACAGGCCGAGACAAGAGGACACAATATTTGGTGGATGCCGGGGAAAAACCCCAATGTATTCTTCTTCAAACATTCAGCAGAGAGAGAGAGTACAACATACAAATTTCACTTCAGTCAAACAGTAGTCAAAAGAATGCACTAACCAGAAAAGTCAACGTTGGTCAAACCAAAAATAAATCTCCTCCAATGAAGCTTGGTTAAACCCAATCAACTCGGCCTCGAAGGATAGTCAAAGTTAGCCCAAAACAGTCCTGAAAAACTCGGTCAAACTGGGCCAACATAACAGTCAACTCTGCGGCCAAAATCTGTAGTCAAAGTTGCGGTAAACCCAAAAGTCAAACTGCCCAAAATTCCTCGGAATTTGTGCCAATAGCTGCAGCCTTCACACATCAAAATTTTGCCCTCAATGTTGGTCAACGATATGTTTTATACCCTAGAAACAGTCCGAAAATCTCAGCTTCCTGTCTACACGTGCGAACAGAGAGAGAGGCTCCTTAAGGTTGTACGAACATATGAGAGAGGAGAGATGATGTGCCATGAGATGATGTCCAAATGAGGAATGACTCTCTCCTTTTTACATTCATCAATGAGGGGTGGAGACACATCTTTTGGGTCTTATGAGCCTACATTACAATTCTGGCCGACCTTGACAACTTACACGTGTGAGAGAATAAATTCAAAATCCAACTTCTGCTCATCCAAACAAGATGATCTTTAAATCAATCTTACACCTCTCGGAAAGAGGAATCGATCAAAAATATTATCTTCACCATATCAGTTGTCCAAAGTAGAGTTTGGCCATAGTTTCCAAATTTAACACTCCCTCTCAACTAGGGAGAATTCCACCCGTCAATCTATCTGACAACATGTGCAATCTTGTACCATCATGTACCATCCTATCATACAGTGTCATCCTGTTGTCCCTGTACTCTTCTCTGCTCTGCTTTTACGGAACCATGAAGAAATAATGAAGAAGATTTCTTCGAGAGTGAGTCACAAGACCTTGCCACTCTCCATTGACCTGATGTCAGTTTAGAGGTAAAAACCTCTACCAAACTTGATCCAAGATCAAGTTGTTGTACACAACCCATCCTATACATAAAGAGTCTGGCAATACACGATGCGTCCATCAGTAATGCTATGTGTAGAAAGTTATGAATCTTAATTCTTATGCAGAAATTATTTCTGTTAATCCGGTTAAGCTTCTCCTACTTATATAAGTTATCAACTGAATAAATTCAAGTTAACATCAAAGCAAAACACATAACAGATCTCCACCAATTCAGATCTAGAATAAGCACATGCACACATAGACAAAGTGATAGTTATTTCTGGACAAACTGTCCCCGGAAAAACCCTAAGTGGGAAAACCTATCTCTGGCTGCTGGAGGGCTCTATTATTAAGAATATTTCTAAATACACAACTCTGGGTTCCAGATCTGGAAAACCCTATAGAGAAAACTCTAGATCTGCAGCACCTGGCTGATCTAAGACCAACAATACTAACTGATCCACACCCTCAAACGGGATATAGAGAACTCAGCCAGATCTAGGCCTAGAAACCCCAGATCTACCCCTGGAAGACACTGCATCAGCCTCTGAAGGCCTCCAAATGCTCAGTGTTGTCACTGGAAGGGACATCGTTACCCCAGACTCGGTGATGCAGTCACTACGCTTTCCCTAAGGGTCTCTGCGTAACCCCTGAACGGTTTCCTGAAAATCACGTTGTACTTGTTGTTGTTGTCGTCTGTTGATGTTGTTGATGCTGTCTGCTGCTGCTGTCATTTGTCGTTGCCGTCTACTACTGCTGTTGTTGTTGCTGCCGTCTACTGCTGCTGCTGCTGTTGTCTGCTGTTGTTGCTGCTGCTTTGCTTTGTGCTGTCTTTCTTGATCTCTTCTCTGTCTCTTGTGTATTCTAGACCCCAGGATCAGATCAACCCCTTGGTCTAAATTCCCCTCTCTACAACTGAAACACTTGAGAATTCTTAGCAACCCCGCCCTAGCATCTCAACTTAGCTTCAGTGCTCTGCCTCTGTGTGTCTTACAAATGACCCCAAGCGTTTCCTTTAAACTTTTCTCATTGACAAATCAACGGACAAGATTAAATCTTTAATTAATGGCTAAGATTAAAAGAAAGCTTGATCCGTGTGACTTAAGACAATTTCATCACATGTTTAATTAAATTCACTTTAATTATTTTATTTTCCTAAGTTTTAACTTAGGAAATACATTAAAATAATTAGTTAATTTAATATCTCCTAAACTAGATGAAATTTCCTAAATCCATTTATGGGTCTTGTAGATCAAGTGAACTCTAGTCCTTCCTCAAAATTTGGGACCTAGAGCACAATTGATGCTACCCCAAATACACAAAATCTCAACACTCCCTCTTAGCATCAAGGGTGTGCTCTAGCAATACATCACACTTATGCATTACATGATTTTGGGCACTGGTTCTGTGCTGCTGAAGCTTGGCCTCCTGCCACTCAACTCTGCACTACTGTTGCCATTCTGTACTGCTGCCCATGACTCTGCCACTACCATTGCAACCACTGTACTGCAACTCCCTCTCAATATGTTGCATTTGTGCTGCTCATAGCATTGCCACTACTAATCTGCTGCACTGGAACTTCAGTTGTTTGAGAGTAACAACTAAATCTCCTACCCAATCTTTGACAGACAAGTCAGATGGGCTGCTTCCTCATCACTAAAGCTCCATAGGTTACAGATCAGTGCTGGCATCTAAAGAACGATGCACAGCTAGAGCTCTGCCTGCGTAATCAGACTCCCTCTGCACTACTGAAGTCACATCAGCTCCTTGTGCTGAAATCTATCACGTTGATGTTGCATTGCGATGTCCCTCTGAAGCTCTCTGTGTTGTTGCAACTCTGCACTGCGTAAGCAATACTGCACTGCGCTGCTGAAGTCACATCAGCCTCTGCACTGCTACTGGTTCTACGCTGCTGCTACTATGCTCTGCGCTGCTCCTTCCAGCCTCCAGATCTGCCTCTTCTTATGCCTCATATGTGATCTATGCACCCACTGCTCCACTTGTCCCGCTACTGTCTTAACGCTGTCGTAGCTCGCTTGTGATTCAAGAGATGAGTTGCTCAAGGATCCCGCCTTACTTTTGTAGCTACTCTACAGATCCATGTCGCCCCACGTTCGTGGTTCATGAGCGCTCATGGCTACATCATCTCCGAGCCCATCATCTGCCACCACTGCTTTGGAAGAAGATGCTTCCTTGTCATTCTTCTTTACTGGACAATGGCTAGCAAAATGTTCCATTTCGCCACACTGGAATCACTTGATCTTAGAAAGATCCTTCTCCTTCTTCGACTGCTTCTTCGATGCCAAGGTTGCATCTTCCTCCTCTTCCTTCTTTACTTTGCTCATCCCAGGGCTATGTTGCTTTTTGGTGAATCTGTGTAGTTCTTCTTGCCGCAGGATTGACCACAAGTTGTCCCAATCTAGGAGGTCCGCTCTGCCCAAGATACTTTGGACAAAGGTTTTCCACTCATCCGTGACTGCATTGAGGGCAGTCCTGACTATCACTGCATCATCTACTGTTGCACCTGTTGCAGACAACTAATCCCTGATTGACTGCAATCTGAAGACGAAAAACTCGATGTCTTGTCCCTTGGTCATCATGAATGACCTCATTTCGGCCTCCAACAACATCTTTCTTTGGACTGATTTTCCCTCATATAGGGAATTCAAGGCCTTCCACATCTCATTAGCTGTCCTCTTCTCAGCTATGTGTGGCACAATATGAACCTTGATAATATCCATTGTCAGCTGCTTGGCATGCCCATCAGCTTCTCCATACGTTCGTAGCAGATCCGCATCTGTCGGTGTGGACAGGGTCTGTTCTGCATGGTCTCTTAGACCATATGCCTCAACGACAATCAAGATCCTATCTTTCCATACCGAAAAGTTTGAGAGGCCCTCTAGCCTATCCTGATCACGCAGTCCATGAGGAGCCATCTGCTCAGAATGTGTCGGAGCTTCTCTTCTCTATGCTAGAGATCTGGATCTAGGGTCCTTTTCGAACTGGGCACCCTCTGCTCCCTCTGACACTTGATTTCGCTCCTTGGAAATCTACCAAATCAACTATGATTCAGCTTCTTCTTTGATCCTCTGACCAAACTGCAAGTTTCCTTTGGCAAGAAACTCTCGGAGAAGCTAATCTCTTCCCAAATTTTGTCACTTGTGCCAAGGTTAGAAATATGAAAACTTCAGAAGTTTAACCCGACCAGCTCTTCTGAATTTCTGCAACTTTTCTGCAAATTTTTTCTGGATCTGAGAGATTCAGATCTAAATCACACTGGCTGGCTTCAGACCTTCTCATCGGTCCCAATGTGATGGAGCCTTACGACTGTTGATTTATGGTAGCATCGGATGTGCTCTAGCCTTGTAATTTTGTATATAGGCTAAGACACATGTATTCCATAAGACCCAGAAATGGTTTTGGAAAATTCGACTTAGAGATAATTTAATTAAATTAATTAATCATTTTTTAAAGTTTTCCTAAGTCTAAACTTAGGTAATTTGATTAATTAAAGTGTATTAATTAAATCAAGTGTGAATATTCTAGATAAAATCACGGATCACCTCCAAGTTAATCTTAGCCCTTGATTATGTTTTAATCATGGCCGTTGAAGGGTCTACGAAAGATTATAAGGAGGGTGAGGGGCCTATGGAAGTAATTCAGATTTGTTGCAGTAGGAATCTAGATCTAGGATTTTTCACATGGTATCAGAGCTTATTTAAGTTGAAGTGCAGGAGAAACGAAGAGAACCAATAGATCAACGCTGAAGAGTCTGGGATCTGCATAAGCAACAGCAGATTCTCTCAGAAATTACGTTGTCCAAGCCAGGAGGCCATTCCAGCGCAGAAAAGGCTCCTTCTGAGAGAGTTGACTGAGGGGTAAGATTTTTCAGTTGCAGAAGACGCAGCGTAGCTGAACGACGCAGTTATTGCACAACAGTAAGAGCAAGTGCAAAAGCGTCAGAAAATTTCTAAAAAACACAGTTTGGGATTTCTTGATCTCAGAAAGTTTCTTACTCAAAGAAACTCAGTTTTTCCCGTGCAGCAGCAGAAGAAGTGACTTACTCCACAAGAAGTGTGTTTAGAGCAAGATATCGACAATTGAGGAGATGGCCAGCAACGGACTGCATGACCAAGATAGATTGGAGTGTGACTCCAACTACATTATCTAGAAATCAAGGATAGAATTTCTCCTTGATGAGCACGATCTAAAAGCCCTCATAGAAAGCGCAGTTGCAGAACCTCTTGATGTAGCACACCTTAGGCAATTCAAGAAGAATATGGCAAGAGCCAAGCAGTTGATCCTAGATGGAGTGAAGGATCATATCATACTTCAAATTGTAGCCAAAGCCACTGCTAGAGAAATGTGCGTAGGGCTGGAAAAGCTATACTAAGGAACTTCCGAGCAGTGGAAGATGTACCTTGAAGAGAAGATCCAGAATAACAGGATGAAGAAGGGAAAGCGTTTTGACTCTTTCTTGTCTCAGATCTAGGAAAACCGAGATCAACTGTCTGCAGTAGGATCTGCTCCTAGAGACTTAGAGCTAGTAAGGCTCACACTGAACTCTGTTTCAGAATATTATCAAGTCTTTGTCCAAAGTGTATTGGGCAGAGAAAGACTTCCAGGATGGGAAGCAATGTGCGCAGCATTACAGCAAGAGGAGATGAGGAGAGATCTCCTAAAAATACACTTGGAGGATGGCAGTAGAAGTTCAAAGGTCAAGAAGGAGGAAGAAGATAACACTGCCCTTGCATCAAAAGGGCAACAGAACCAGAAAAAAGAAAGATTTGTCCAAGATCAAGTGCTTCCAGTGTGCGGAAATGGGACATTATGCCACATAGTGTCCTCTTAAGAAAAAGGATAAAGAGGAGAGGGAAGATCCACAAGCAGGAGCTGCCAAGATTGAGGCAGAAAGAGATTGTGCAATGTTAGCTCATATTCCGAAAGGAGAGAAATGGGCTGACCTGGAGTTGTAAATCCAGAATCTACGAGGAGGCGGGATCCTTGAGTATTTCCGAACTCTTGGATCACATGTGAGCTACGACAGCCTAAAGACAGTAGCAGGATGGACAGTTGTAGCGAAAGATGAGAAGACAGTATTGCTAGCAGTACTAGAGCATGATGAGCGCAAAGAGGATGCAGCAGCATCAGCAGCAGCGCAGTGCAGAGTAGTGCTCACACAGTGCAGAAGTAGCAACAACACAGTATTTTCAGAGAGCTAGTGCAGAAACTAGCAGCAATCAATCTTATTTTTCAGTTGCAGATTTACTTGTCCAATTTCGGATGTTTTTTTGTTGCAATTAGCAGCAGTAGTTGAGCAGCAGCAGCAAAGGAGCAGCAGCAGTGTCGTGCACAAGTGGTGCAACACAGAGCAGAGTAGTGCTCACACATTGCAGAGCAGTGCTCACGCAGTGCAGCAGCATGTTTGCAGAACTTCGAGGGAGTCGCAGTACAGTGGTAGTTGGCAGCAGCATGCAGAGTCAGCAGCAGTACAGTTGCAGCGTTTTTGCGCAGTGTTGGTGAGCAACATAAACAACATAGCAGCATATGTTCCAGAAGTCAGATCAGCACCACATTGAGGTGTTTAGCTAGAGCACTTTCCTCGCTCAGAGGGAGTGTTGATTTGTGGAAGCATTGGATGTGCTCTAGCCTTGTAATTTTGTATATAGGCTAAGACACATGTATTCCATAAAACCCAGAAATGGTTTTCAAAAATTCCACTTAGAGATGATTTAAATAATTAATTAATCATTTTTTAAAGTTTTCCTAAGTCTAAACTTAGGGAATTTGATTAATTAAAGTGTATTAATTAAATCAAGTGTGAATCTTCTAGATAAAGTCATGGATCACCTCCAAGTTAATCTTAGCCCCTATTATGTTTTAATCTTGGTCGTTGAAGGGTCAACAAAACATTATAAGAAGGAGGGTGAGGGGCCTATGGAAAACCACTCGACACTTGAGCCATTGAACATTTTCGAATTTGTGTGAGGAGACACAGCTTTTGATCAAGAACAAATCACTAGGGCTGGGGTTGCTAAGTGATTTGATTCAGTGATCAAATCCAGAGAGGGGCAGAAGCAGAGATTGGTAAAGTGGACCAAAAATACATTTTAGAGTGAGGCAACATATACGCAGGAGAGAGACAACGCAGTTCCTGGCAGAGGTGACGCAGTTCCTGCAGAGAATCACATAGAACCAGCGCAGTGTCTCTTGGAGTCAGTCCGTAGAAAGCTAGAGGCTAGCGTTCTAAGCCAGGAGGGCCAAGATCCAGCTTCAGATCAACCAGAACAGCTGCAGAAAAGTGTGACGCAGTTCCTGAAGCTTTCCTACGCAGACTTACACAGATCCAGCGTAAGCAATCACGCAAAGGTAGTGAGGCATCATCAACATTGTTTTGATCAGCCGAAGACTTGGTGAGTGAGGTATATCTTACAGTTAGCTTTGTTTTCTAGATTTCTTTGAAGGGTTTGTCGGATGTTGCCACCCTAGTTGTATTCAAGATTCTGCTGCTTAATAATACAAACACTCATATCTGCTACACCGATTTTCCCAAGTCGGGTTTTTCCAGGGACTTAATCCAAAAATAACTGTGTCAATGTGGTTGTTTTTCATTGTATTTTGTTCAGATTGATTCAGCACTTAGATTC
The DNA here is from genome assembly GCA_034641835.2 of Pinus albicaulis. Taxonomy (NCBI): domain Eukaryota; kingdom Viridiplantae; phylum Streptophyta; class Pinopsida; order Pinales; family Pinaceae; genus Pinus; species Pinus albicaulis. Next base: position 244,614,269 of record CM076571.1, read on the forward strand.
ATTCCGCAGTATTATTTGTGTAGACTGCTTCAATAATTACTTCAGTATTTCAATGAAATGAAATAATTATCAAAATAATAGGAGAATTAATTCAAATTTGTTGCAATAGGATTCCAGATCTACGATTTTTCACAATGACACCTCGTTGTACCATATCCCAAATGAAGTGGTACCTAAGAACAATATGCTTGGAGCGGTCGTGGAACATGGGATTCTCTGAAAGTCGAATCGCACTTTGGTTGTCGCAACGGATCACGGTTGTATCTAGCACATGCCCAAACAACTCACTAAAGAGCTTCCTTAACCAAACAACTTCACAACAGGCCATACTTGTTGCAATGTATTCGACCTCGACAGTGCTCAAAGCAACCAATTTCTGCTTCCTGCTCATCCAAGAGATCGAAGCAGAACCTACGGTGAAGCAACATCCAAATGCGCTCTTAATGATCCACCGCATTGTCTGCCCAGTCAGCATCAATATATCCATGGAGCCTCACATTCCCGGTAAGGTATCTCAGTCCATGATTGATTGTGCCCTGGAAATATCTCAAAAGATTCTTGGTAGCAATCCAGTGTATGTGATGAGGCTCGACCATATATTGACTCAACGTGTTCACTGCAAAACATATGTCGGGATGAGAGTTCACTAAGAACATCAGGGCCCCCAACATTAGGCCCAACAACACTTCCACATAACTTTTTAAAGTTGAGTTCCATCAGAGTAGTCACCGACTTGCAGTCCACCATCCCAAATCTTTCCAGCAACTTCACAATATATTTTCCTTGGGAAAGGAAAATCTCACCTGAATTTCGCCAGACCTCCAGGCCTAGGAAGTAGTGCATCATTCCTAGGTCCATCTCGAATTCAAAGGTCAACTCCCTCTTACATTGATGAATGCGAGGGTCTGCACCTGTCAGGAATAGATAGTTCACATTGTAATATTCCTAAATTACCACACAACTAATTGGAATATTAAATTTTGATTTTTCTCTTAGATAGAGGAATAAGAGGGCATGGAGACCCATAAATCTCCTTAGTAGGAATAAAAGACACACCTAGTGTGAATGGAGATCATCTAAAAGCTGGATTGAAGACCCTTAGGTGGGAAAAGGGGTTGGAGCATGAAGACAGGGTCAACTTTGACCAAATCAAATAGCGTTGTTATGGAGGAGTGGCATTTATGGTGGGACAACGCATATTTGGAGGGAGATTGATTGCATGATGGTGGAAACCCTAATGAGTGGGACCCAAGATGAGAAGGCTCACATTGTTTACAAGGAAGAGGATGGCAGCCATATGGGGTTTTGTTATAATTATTATTTTGATATGTCTGTTTAGACTTTGTTGCTCTCTTCAGCTGTTTAGCTCAATGATGAAAAAATCGCGATCGGGATATTATCGCCGAGGGGAAAAAATCGGAAAAAATCGTAAAAATCGGGAAAAAATCGGCACATACAAAAATATTCATTTTTTTTCAATTTTTTTAATATCTAAAGCATCTACAACATAAAATAAATGCATTGACACATAAATATGAAAAAAAAAACTAATATATAAGATGTGTAATATCATGTCTAGTGCTACATCACACATAAATGATAAAACTGAATCCTGTCCTGAATACTAAGTCCTGAGTCTCAAGAGTCAACTCAGCCTCAAAATATCAACAGAAAATATAATAATGTATCTCATATCATGAGTCATAATGTCAACAGTCATATACAAAGGAATGTCAATGCACCATATAACCTATGGTCCTATACTATTGATTTCCTCTGCCCCTCTTGCGAGAAAATACAACAGCTTTGCCTTTCTCTCTAGATGAAGAAGCTGGCGAGACTGGCAATGGGCTTTGTCGTGCTCTAGAAGAAAAAAATGAAGCACCAGAACCGGAACGGGAACCTGAACCACTAGGAGCTAAAGGAGGCAGACCACGTCCTCTACCGGTAGTAGTGGTAGGTGGTGTCACCTCCTCCTCCTGCTCCTGCTCCTCCTCGTCCTCCTCCTCGTCCTCCCCCTCCACTACCTCCTCCTCTATCCAATCAGGGGCTGACTCCATGACAGGTCTCTCAGCCTCAACCCTCCATTCAGCAGTGGTGTCAATCGCATCTAAAGAGATGGCCTCCATATCAGGGGTCCTCTCAAGTTGTCTCACCCACAATCTAAGATTGTAGTAGACGTAAACCATGTCATTGAGCCGCTGACCCTCCAACCTGTACAAGGGTCATAAATTAATATATTAAATATTTAAAAAAAATATTTAATGAATTCAAAAAATCAATTGGAATATGTTAAGTTTTTTACCTGTTGCGCTTTTTGGTGTGTATTTATTCAAATACACTCCAGTTGCGCTCGCATCCTGAAGCGCTACATGTTTGGCTGAGTATTCTAATGGCAAGTTTTTGGAGTTTTGGTAATCTGCCACCGTAGCTCCTCCACCATGCATCTACAAGTTACAAGTTACAACAAATAAGATAAACTTATAAAGTTACAAACATGAGAATTTTTAAAATAATGAAAATCTTACCTGGCATTTTAGTAGTCCTATCCTGGACAGCCATGTTGAAGCTCAAGGTGCCACCTGCCATTCTGTATACCTCCATCTCTTTGGATATCTCTGCACGTTCTGATGGATTTGGCACCATCTTCTGAACACAAGTGAAAAAGTCATCCATGACCTCAGCATCAAATAGAAAACCACATGAATAAGCAAATGTGGGGTTCAGGAAGAGCCCTGCAGCATGAATGGGACGATGGAGTGTGTTGTTCCATCGATCATCAATCACTTCCCATAAAATAAGTTGTCTCTGAAACCCCTCATCACCCTTATCATCATAATAGCTGCGAACAACTTCTTTGGCCCTATCCATGGCCTCATACAAGTAGCCCATTGCGGGCTTCTCTCCATCCACCAATCTAAGAACCTTTACCAAAGGTTCACTAATGCTGCACACCTCTTCCACTCCAGCCCAGAAACTTTCCTGATATGACACGAACCTGCAGATGGCCTGTCCCTCTGATTTGCAGCTGATAGTCAAAGCACGCCACTCATCTGAAAGAAACATTCTCTTCAATTCCCACTTAGAATTCAAGAGGGATTGAAGAGAGATGAAAGTAGTGGCAAATCGTGTAATAGCAGGCCGCACCAACTCCTTATTGTTGGTGAATGTCCTCATCAAATGAAGCACAGAGCCATGGTTATATATAAATTTTGTGATTCTCTTTGATGATTCTACAATATCTTTGACAAAATCAAGCTTTCCGATGTCCTCCAACATCAAATCAAGGCAATGTGCAGCACAAGGTGTCCAAAATATGCTCGGATACCTCTCCATAAGTATCTTGCCAGCAGAAACATAGTTTGCAGCGTTGTCCGCTATGATTTGAACAACATTTTGGGGCCCAACCTCCATAATGAAGACATCTAATAAATCACATAATAATCTTGCATCTTTGACATGTGCAGATGCATCAACAGATTTCATAAACATTGTCCGCTTGGGACAACTGACCAAGAAGTTAATAAGGGTCTTACCCCTTTGATCAGTCCAACCATCTGACATCACAGTGCATCCTATGACTTCCCATGATGCCCTCAACTCTTCCAATCTCTTGGTGCAGTCAGCTTTCTCATTTTGCAGAATGCGCCCTTTAAGGTCATGATATGTAGGGGCTTTGTATCCTGGGCCAACAACAGCGATAGCATCAATCGTAGCCTGATAAAATGGATTGTTCCTGGCAACATTGAAAAGAATATCACTCCAAAGAAACAGTTTGCCCAACAACTTATCGGCTTCTTCCTTCTCCTTTCTTTTAATAAGGGAGGAGATAGATGGCTGTGCCCCGGCAGTGGTTCTAGGAACAAAAAATGAGGAGGCAGCTACGGGGCTGCCTGTAGAAGAGGCTGATGCTGAAGAGCCACTACCACTCTCACGGTCAACTCCAAACCCTGATATTTGACTTTTCAGAGCTGATTTGTTGAGTTTAGTGGTTTCTATTTCTCCCAATGAGTTCATGGCTCTTTTGATTATTTCTGCATTGGTGTTTTTGCAAGGGCCTACTTCATGCCCAGGAATTTGTGCCAGGTGGTATTTCAACCTGTATATCCCCCCTGCCATGTGTTGACTACATAATTTGCAAGTCAAGTTTAATTGGTCAAACCCGTGATCAGGTTCACCAAATTCCCATAAAGGATTTAATTTCCTTGGCATGTTGGAAACTTTGAACTTTGAATGTTGAAATTTGAACCTAGGGCACAAGAAAAATTGCAAGTTAAAAAATAAAATTAAAAAATTACAATTTTACATACAACATTTTGATTTTTTTCACAAAAAAAAACCCTCAACTCAATGCAAAAATAATGGGAAAAAATACATGTTGAAACACAAGCAAAAATAATGGGAAGAAACTAAGAGCATAAGAAGAAATATAAAAAACCAAATTTAACAAACAATTTTTTGCATTTTTGACCAAAATAAACCCTCTCCTCTCAATAAAACAAAAACAAAAAAAAAACACAACCAAATGCAATCACAAATGATGAAAAATACATGGGTAATAGAAACCCATGGAAGAACAAGAAAAAAACAAAAAAAAAAGGGTCAAATTTGATGCCCATACCTGGAAAAACGTTTTGCCGGAGACACTTGGTCCAAATTCGATTTTTGTTCGCTTGGCTTGCAAGAAATTCTTCACTTTTGTCCAATCTTGGGCTTGTAAATCACATATCTCCCTCCTTGGCTCTCCTCCTTCCCTCCTTGGCTCTCATAAGCAAGTCTGTCCAACTAAAAATGAAAAACAAAAAACCAAAAATCGGATTATAAACTCGCTGTTGGAGGCTGCCACGATAATTTCCCTTCGACTCGCGATTTTTTCGTAATTATCGCGATAAGATCGCGATAACGATTTTTTCAAAAAATCGTTGAAATTATCGCCGATAAAATCGGCAGCCCGAAAAACTCGCGCGATAAAATCGCGATTTTGTTTAGCACCGAGTGTTCCCGATCGGGAATCCCACCTCTTTCCTTGAGAGGCCTCTTGGAAGAGTATTGTTCTATCATTTCCACATATTCGGCATTCTGGCCAAGCTTCAGTTTTCATGTACAACGCAGTTTTGTTTAGAGTTGGGTTGTGTTGCAGGGGTGTAGCAGTGGAGGAAAGAAATCTCCATTTTATGAGCTAGTTTTGCAGTGGAGGAAGGATTCCTTCCATTGGGAGATCATCAAGGAAGTTCATTGGGCATATTTCAGATCTTTGGCATCAGGCCAAGCTATTACATCCAGTGACAACGTAGTTTCAGTCAAGAATTGCGTTATTTTTTAGGGCAGTTTCAGAGGACGATATATTGGCTCTTTTACAGTGCTTTCTTCTAGGTGAAGGGTTTAGCCTTTCATTGGAAGGTATCTTTGGAGGAGATCTACATTAGATCCATATTATTTCAGCCTTCCATTTCATGAGCTTCAGTTGCAATGACTCTTTGTATTTGAGAGTATTTCCGGAAACCCTTCCCTGGTTCTTTTGGAAATGTGTCTAGGAGCCTAGATCTTCACTCCTAGCCTTATTTGAGCTATATAACAACAGATCTACATTGATCCATCTTTATGCAGCAGTTTATGCCCTAAAACTGCGTTGTCTTAGCTCAGGGCATTTGTATGGCAGCTATCTCTCATGTATTGACATGTTTTTCTTGTAGAGGCTTGTTTTGTATTGCTTGAGTGACTTGATCCTCAAGATCTTGTGCCTATTATTTGCTGATATGTTCAATAAGATCACTGTACATTTGTCTCATATCGTGGAGTGTTGATTTATTCACTGTTCTTTCCATTATTGTGTTCATATATCACTGCTTCCCCATTTGGGAATATTACACACATACAATACCAAAATGAGAGGCTTGTCATCATCAACCTTGAAGTAAAGGTTTGGATCAATTTCACTTCGAGTAAAGCCCAACTTCATCAAGTAGTTATCGATCCTCTCATACCAAGCCCTAAGGGCTTGCTTCAACCCATAGAGGGCGTTTTTCAACCTGCATATATGCGTATCTCGATCTCGAACTTCGAACCCCGAGGTTTTTCCACATAGACCTCTTCCTTAAGTGAACCATTCAAGAAGACAATCTTGACATCCATCTGATGTAGACTCCATCCCTGTGAGGCAGCGAGGGCAATAATCGAACAGATGGTGGTATATCGGGCAACAGGTGCAAATATTTCATCATAGTCTATACCTTCCTTCTGCAAGAAGCCTCGGGCAACTAACCTAGCCTTAAACTATTCAGCACTCCTATCAGCTCCATTTTTTTTTTGTGGAGCCATTTCAAGGTGAAAACAGACTTTTCCTTTTGTCTAGGGACCACATCCCAGATATCATTCTTCATGATTGACACATATTCTTCATTCATTTCATCCTTCCAAACTTAGTGCTTCATAGCTTCTTCAAACGTTCCAGGCTCAACTTGGACAATGGTGCTCATGGCTACTAACTACCCTTGGTACCTGTTTAAATTCATACTTTCAAGGAATGTACACCTTGGTGCAATATGTCTCTCAGCATCTTCGTGAGTATCTCTAAGCCATGAGGGTATTCTCCTTGAAGAAGTGGTCTCACTAGGGGGTGGATCTATAGCATCCATCAAACCTTCAACATCGAGCATTTTCTTCATCCTTCGGTTCTTCCTGTTTTCCTACATCTTCATCTTGGTCTTCCTTTGAGATGGGAAGATCTCTAACTTTCCCACAAGCAACATCTTCATCGAAGGTGACATCATGACTTCTCTCCACTTCTCTTTGACCAGGCACATATATTCTACATGCCTTTGAAGTTTCATTATAGCCCACAAATGTTCCCTTCTTTCCAGAAGCATCCAACTTGCTTCTCTTTCTTTTGGCACAAGAAAATATATGGGACTTCCAAAAATTCTTAAATAAGAAACATTAAGTTTCTTACTAGAGAAGATTTATTCGGGAGTTTTGGAGTCCAATGCTTGATATGGGCATCTATTTTGAACAAATAGCACATCTTGTAGATGAAGGACTTGACCTTGATTTAGATGAAGAGTCACAGTCCTTGTCCCTTTCATAGATAGGTGGCATTGTCTCCAAGCACTATCTCGAAATTAGTCTCCTTTTCAATCGAATGTGAGAGGGCCTCTTTATATCCAGTGAAGTGCCTTGAGGTGCTGTTGTAGCTCCTAGAGACAGCCTTGAGTTGCAAAAGACCAATCCCTAGGACATCTTAAAATCAGAGGTTAAATGTCGGCAATTGTACAAATGCCTTTGACAGAATATGGGTCAAGAGAATAATGGTTTTGGTGGTTCAAGAATAGAGAAGACCATTTGAGCCCGATTCATGTGAATTCCCCAAACAGTGAGATGGCACGGGAGGCTGTGAGGTTGATGGCTTTTAGTTGGGCCAAGTATAAAACAACAAGCAGAAGCTTTAAAATGTGCAGAGGCGGTGAGGAAGAACAGAGAATGAACCCATAAGAGACAGGCTTAAGAGATTTAAGAATATGTCCCCTAGTGACCCTCAGAGGAAGCGGATATGAATGAGATATGGGCAACAACAGAGGTTCATAGAGCGCAAATTAAGGGAGTGCGGCAAGCTTCATACATGAGCGTTAACACCTGAGCGTTATGCAAACACGAATTCATGGATAAAATTGTAGACTACCAACAGCTACATTACACGAACCTTCAAAGCAGCACAGTATGACAGATGATTATACATAAAAAGAGATTACTGATAACAGAGGAAAGCGGATACATACAACTCATTGCTCCATCTGGAATCCAAATAACAACGTTGTATTATATTAAGTTCAAACAGTTCTCCCAAATATGTATCTCAGAGCACAAAGAGCACAATCATACAAAACTACAGCAGAATTCTTCCAAAATTCCAGAACCCTACTTTCATCTTAGAACTTACTATATATAGAGTTTCCCTAGAGGGTCTACGATACTTAATCAATTATGATCGACCCATATCTATGAAATCAAAACATGTTACCTAACTTGCAGACCGTACATTGAGCAATTACTTCTGTACTGAGAGAATTAAAATAGGAATGGGGTGAAATTGAGATTTCACTAGCAAAATCATCAAAATTAAACCAAAAACAGAAAGGACACGGTCACCCATTGAGACATAATGGGAGCCTTCAAGACAATATGCCGAGGAGCGGTCGTAGGTGTACAAGCTCATTGTCATTTTACGATTCCGTCTATTGCCTGCAAACCTCCACTCCCTCAATCTAGTGATTTACACTTAATCCATTATAGAGAGGCCGATCGTACTGAGCGCACCTGGTTCTTTAGCGGAGATCTCCTTAGTAGACTGCATAAGCCACAACTGTATGTTCTGCCTCAAAAGCCCATGCGGTGTTTTGAATAGCAAAAACGGGAACCGGATATTCAGAGGGGGTCTCAAGTGGTAAGCGGTATCGGAGAAGGGCGGTGCGAAATTGTAAAATTTTGTAGATGTTCTATGCTTGATGCAACTTTACTTTTTATCTCAATATCATTTAGCAATCACATAAACAAGAAAGTAAAATGCTGATAGAACATACCAATAGATCGACAGAAGACAAGCCAGAATATATAAGTGTGCTGGTGCATTACGGTGGTCGGTAGGATGCCTCAACTAGCAAAGTCTCAAAACGGTCAGCCAACCACAAGTGTCACACAGCCCTCTAGGACAGCCAAAACAGTCAACTCCAAAAGTCAACAAAATTCAACGTCGTCAGTCAATGGTCAACGCAAATAGTACCAGCAGCATGGTCAACGCAAACAGTAGAAGCAGCAAGGTCAACGCAACAAAGTCAAAGTCAACGTCTAGCCTCGGGAATTATGCCAAAAAATGCGGATTGAGGAAATCGAAATATTAGGAGAGTTTCAGGTGAATTTGACCATGCATTGACCAAAGTCAACACTGGTCAACGCTGCGGTAGAATCCCTAGGCCGAAAACACATTTTTCTCCTTGCTGAAATTTCCCACGTGTGAACAGAAGAGCCTCCAAGGTGATCGAACCAATCAAATGATGACAGAGAAATGTGTGAGGATGTTATGAGTGAAAATGTCCTGCAACGTTGACCAATTTATATCCATCAATGAGGGTGTGTGCACAACTGCTTGGGGCTCCAAACCATCAAGCCGACCTGCACATATTTTGAATAAATTCAAAATAAATGTTCTGCTCATCGGATCAAGATGATCTTTAGATAGATCTTGCTCCTCTCCGAAAGAGGAATCCAATAAAAATATAGGCATCTTCATCTAAGCATCACAGCATGGAGTTTGGACCTAGTTGTCCAAAATTAACACTCCCTCTCAACTAGGAAGAACTCCATCCACCTGTGCAATCCAAACATCGTGCGTCACCCCGTCGAAACTTGCTTTGCTAGCTTCTTTATTTCAGAACAAAAGTGGGTCAATCATAAAGACATCATCCCCGGCTGACAAATTCAGCCTAGAGGTCCGAAACCTCTATAGGACTCAAAAGAGTCACATACCAACCCGAAGTTGGTTTATCTGACCCGAAGTCAGTAGGAGGTCCGAAACCTCACTATACTTGATCCCAGATCAAGTCGTTGGATCGTGCCATCCTAGATAGAGAGTACGGCAATCTCTGATGCGTCCATCAGTCTTTGCTACTAGTCTCTAGCTTTTCCCACCTCACTGGCCAAATGAGAGGTACTTCCCATGAGTCCGGGACTCAAATGGGTAAGATACATACGGCGCTCAGATCATGAGAGGTGAACCAACTCAATCATCATAACGGTGGGGCAGAAGCACACCAACAAGGTTCGGCAAGCCTAGCCCTGTGGTTGCTTATAGCTCCGAGAAGCTATCCCCAAAGCGCCCCAGAGCTCCAAGAGATCATCGCCCAACAGGACCGTCAGCACAGGGTCGTTCCACGATACCAAGATTCTCACGGAAATTTAGGAACTTGACCTTCCCCAAGGGCTTTGTGAGAATATTCGCGACCTACTTAACAGTTCCTATATGATTGAGCCTTACGGCGCCTCGCTATACCATATCCTGAATAAGGTGAGACCTAATATCAATATGCTCCAATCGATCGTGGAACACGGGACTCTCGGACAACTGAATCCCACTCTGGTTATCACAGAGTATCATGGTGGTATATAACACATGCCCGAACAGCTCACTGAAGAGCTTTCGCACCAAACTACTTCACAACAGGCCATACTCGTTGCAATGTATTCGGCCTCCGTGGTGCTCAAAGCCACCGACTTCTGCTTCCTACTCATCCATGATATTGAAGCAGAACCAAGTGTGAAGCAGCATCCCGATGTGCTCCTACGATCCATCACACTGCCAACCCAATCAGCATCAGTATATCAATGGATTGTCACGCTCCTGCCAGTGTATCTGAGCCCATGGATTATCGTGCCCCGAAGATATCTCAACAGATTCTTGGCACCAACCCAGTGAATGTGATGAGCCTAACCATATGTTGACTCAAAGTGTTCACTGCAAAACATATGTCCAGACGGGTGTTCACTAAGAACATCAGGGCCCTTACGAGTTGACGATACTTAGTAGGATTTGCTAGCATAGGCCCAGCAACGCTGCCACTCAACTTCTTAAAGTTGAGCTCTGTCAGTGTCGACACGGACTTACAATCCACCATACCAAATCTTTCTAGAAGCTTCACAATATATTTTCCTTGAGAAAGGAAAATCTCGCCAGATCTCTGCCATACCTCTAGGCCTAGGATGTAATGCATCAGTCCTAGGTCCTTCATCTCGAACTCAGCAACGAGCTCCCTCTTGCACTGATGAATGAGAGGGTCAGCACCTTTCAGGAAGAGGTCGTCCACATACAGCACCAGAATGAGCTCTTTCTATCAACCTTGAAGTAAAGGTTCGGATCAGCATTACTACGAGTGAAGCCCAGCTTCATCAGGTAATTATCTATCCTCTCGTACCAAGCTCTGGGTGCTTGCTTCAACCCATAGAGGGCTTTCTTCAACCTACACACATGGGTGTCCCAATCCTAGACTTCAAACCCAGAGGTTGCTCCACATACACCTCTTCCTTTATCGCACCATGCAAAAATACGATCTTCACATCCATATGATGAAGACTCCATCCCTGCGTAGCAGCAAGGGCTATGATAGATCAGATGGTGGTATATCGGGCCACAGGTGCAAATATATCATCATAGTCTATGCCTTCTTCTTGAGAGAAGCCACGGGCAACGAATCTTGCCTTGAATTTTTCATCACTTCCATCGGATCCATGCTTGATCTTGTAGAGCCATTTCGAGGTGACAACTGCTTTGTCCTTTGGTCTTGGAACCACATCCCAGACATCATTCTTCATAATGGACTCATACTCTTTGTGCATAGCATCCTTCCAGACTTGATGCTTTACGGCTTCCTCAAAGGATCCAGGCTCGGATTGTACAATAGTACTCATGGCTACTAGATATCCTTGGTATCTATTCGGCTTCTTGCTTTCACGGAATGTCCCCCTTGGGGCCATATGTCCCTCAGCATCCTCGAGAGTGTCCCTGAGCCATGATGGTCTCTTCCTCATTGAAGGAGGTAAATCAATTGGGTCCATCAGTACTTCAACATCGGGCATCGTCTCATCCTTTGGTTCTTCTTGGTTTCTAGGCCTTGCTTCATGATCTTCCTCAAATCTCGGAAGATTGACTACTTTCCTCGGGGAAGCATCATTGTCAAACGTAACATCGTGGCATATCTCCACTTCCCTTTGACCAAGCACATAGACTCTATAGGCTTTCTAAGTTTCACTGTAGCCCACAAACATTCCCTTTTTCCCGAAAGCATTCAGCTTGCTCCTCTTCTCCTTCGATACATGAAAAAAAACAGGACATCCAAAAACTCTAAAATGTGAGATGTTAGGTTTCTTACCAGAGAAAACCTCTTCGGGAGTTTTGGAGTCCAGAGCAGAATGCGAGCATCGGTTTTGTACATACACAACAGTGTTCGCAGCTTCTCCCCACAGCAACTTCGGTAGACCTTGGTCACATAGCATGACATGGGCAGCTTCCACAATGGTCCTATTCTTTCGTTCAACAATGCCATTCTGTTAAGGAGTATAGACAGTTGTGGTCTCCCTCTTGATGCCAGTTTCTCTGCAAAAGTTCTTGAACTTGTTCGTCTCATATTCAGTGCCATTATCGGTCCTCAATATCTTGATCTTCTTCCCTATTTAATTTTCCACCAAGGCTTTGAAGGTACGGAACCACATGAAAGCCTCATCCTTCTTTTTCAAGAAGTATATCCAGGTTTTGCGAGAGAAGTCATCTATGAACGTCATATAATAAGAACATCCTCCCAAGGATGTCACGGGCAGCATACCAGACAGATCAGAATGTACCAATTGCAAGACATCATATGTCTTTCTGACGCTTGAGTGGATAGGTCCCCTTGTATGCTTTCCTTCGACACAGCCCTTACATACACCTTCATGACCATTTGATAACTCGGGCATTCCCGTCACCACCTTCCTTGCTTCGGGAAGGGCATTGTAGTGAAGGTGTCCAAACCTTCGGTGCCATAGTTCAATCTGTCGAATAGTATCACACGCCATCGCTCCCAGTGGACTTCCTCCAACCTGGTAGAGTGTATCAACTCTGAACCCAATTGTGATAGCTTCCTTTCAACTATTCTTCCAAATGCGCACCTTCCCATCAATGAATGCCACATTGAAACCTTTGTCTTATATGGCCGATCTAGACACAAGGTTCTTCTTCAAATCGGGTACGTATAGTACATCTTGCAAACGGAGGACTTGACCTTGAGACAAGTGGAGGGTCACAATCCATGTCCTTTTCACAGGATATGTGGCATTATCTCCAAGGATAATTTTTAGATTAGTATCCTTCTCAACCATATCAGAAAGTGCTTCCTTGAACCCAGTGCTGTGCCTTGAGGCACCACTATCTATCAACTAGACATCCATAGTGTCGGGTGGAGATGCAGCAAAGAGGGCAGACACAAGTTCATTTCTTTTATCAACAACATTTGACTCCTCATACCTGGAATTTCTCAACCTTTTGAAAGGTTGCCCATTTCCACCGGAGGGAGCCTTCCTCTTCCCCTTGAACTTGTTGTTCCTTTGATTACCATTCCTCCGGTTGTTGTTGTTGTCATCATCATCAAGAGAATCCTTCTTGAAAGGGCATTCTCTAGCATTGTGACCTGGCTTGTGACAAGTGTAACACTTGCCTTTCTTTCCTTGTGCCCCTGTTCTTCCTTTCTTCCTTGGACCACCAAAGTTCTTCTTGTACTGGCGGCGCATTTTCTTCATTTTCATATTCCCTTCTGTCCGTACTCTTGTTGTACGCATCTTGATAATAATTCGTCAAAATCAGGTATCACATTGTTATTGAGAATGGTAGTGTTGAATACATGCCATTTGGATGAGAGACCTCCCAGTGCGGTGAGAACCATCTCTCGATCAACTACTGTCTCACCAATAGCCAGAAGATTATTCCTAATTTCGGTCAGCTTCAGAAAATATGATTGAACAGACTCATCCCTGCTTTTCTTCAGATTCTTCAATTGGTACTTGAATAATAGGACTTGATTCGCATTGTTGGCCTTGAACATGTTGACCAACTTATCATACATCTCCTTGGATGTGCCCAGCTTAGAGATGTAGGCAACCAAACTCTTATGAATTGAGTCCCTTATCATCAGCTTTGCTTTGATTTCCCCCTTCTTGTACTTTGATTTGGCAGCAGCAGTTGCAGTGGATGGAGGCTCTTGAATTTTACCCTGCACATAGTCCATGACATCTTGGTCTTCCAACATAAGATCCAATGTCATCTTCCAGGTGTTATCACAAAATTGCATCTGATTGGCTGCTAACCAGACAAACTTTATGTAACTGTTTCAAACCAACTTGTAACTAAAGCTTAGCCTCTTCAGTGTAAGAGGGCTCTCTCAAAGGGTTAATGATATTTGATAAAGATAGATTTAGATGGCTAACTCTACTTGGAAAAACAACTTGTTTGTGATAAGTGTAGGTTGAGAAGAACATCAGTATGCAAACATTGGGCTTATGGAGTCAGCAAAGCAATAATTTAGTACATAGTTCACTTGACATGGAAGCTGAGGCAGGTAAGAGTTTTTAGCAGAAGTTCACACACATAAAACAGGAAATAACAAAGTCAATTCATCTATAAAGGAAGTCAGAGCATTACATGAATGAATTCTGAGTATCAAAGATGAAAAACACTGCAATTGGTACAATTAAAAGATATAGATAAGATATGCACTAAAAACTCAATCAGAATCTCAGGTTGTTCAAGAAATAAGTCTCTGTATTACTGAAAACAGTCAATTACATAAAGCTGCAGTTTTGCCAAAAAGTCTCCAACTCTTTGCAAATTCGCCACTCTGCCCTTTAATAGACTTGTTACATGATGAGACGATCTGCATCCTAGCTAGATTCATCGAATTTACTCTACTGACACCTTGCATAACAATAAAACATCTAATTTAATGATAAAATGACATTTATCTTGCTTCACAGTCCTTTTCTTAATAGGACTCAAACTATTCATTATTGCATTAACAACCTTATCTCCTAAAAATAATTACATCTTTGACAAATATGCCTTCACATGTTCGAATAGAGTGTGATGGGACTCATCATGGCATGACCTCTTAATTGACCTCCTCTAAAACTAGAAACAAACCCTATTTTTTAGGAAAAATTGGTCCTTATCTTCAACGAGGGGTTTGGTTGATGAGTTGGCTTCATCACGTGGTCTTTAAGCTTTGGATGACTGCTGCCAAGATCCCTTGAACCTTTGAAAGTGTCCAACTATCCATAACTCCACAAAAAACTGCTCATATAACTTCAAAAGAGTACGCTACGAAAGTATGACAGTTTCGTAGCGTACTTTCGTAGCGTTACAAAACTGTCTTTTTCCATCAATATTTTTGGTTCTTTCCTCCCGCATCATGTTCATTATGCCTTAATACATCTTCCATACCATTTTCATCTCTGGGGAGCTCCAAAAACGGGCTCAAATGCAAAAAGAAAGCTACAATAGTTTCGTAGCATTTTCCTGTTCTTCAAACCCAGGAATGCTACAAAACTACTAAAAACAGTCAAAATTCCAGAAAATTTGTGTAGTTTCAAAAATATACCTTCTAAGTGCAAAAACCTTGTTTCTAACATGCCAATAGCCTTCAAAATCATAAACCATCTCACACTATGATTCTTGAGGTGCTTCTTCCTCATTGATGATGAGTTGAGCAATTGGCTCCTCAACTACTGTTATTTTAAGGCCTTTTTTCTCCAACTCCTTATGGATTAGTTCAAGCTGTTCCTGGAGGTCTTTAACCTGATCTTTCAACCTTTTTTTGGTGGCTTTCAAATGTATGTTCATTCTCCTGACATGTTTGACCTCTTTCCTCAATGGAATCGTCCATATGATAAACTGTTGTGTATTATCTAGAGTCTTGGAAACACTGTCAACCTGCTCTTCCCAAATTTCCTTCATCTTTTCAAACTGAACCTTCTCTCCATTGTGTTTCCTTGCTTCTTTCTTCATAACATCAATTTTATGGTTGGCCAACTTCAACTGTTGCTCAAGGAGTTCAAACTTTGTTTTTTCCATTACCTTCTCTTTTCCTCTCTTTCATTTGCTAACTGTATCTTTCTCTGCAGGTGATGAAAGATCAATGATGTCTTGTGGTGGCTGGACTATGTCAGTAGGTGGATAAACCTCTTTATTGTTCTCTAATAGCTTTCTGGCATGCCTTGTCATAGGCTTTCTTGCTTTGAACATAAAACCCGCATCTTCTCCTTCAAAATCTAGTTTCTTTGCAGATTTTCCTTTCTTTAGTTTCTGTCCACCTTCCTCTATGTCCTCAGCCTTCACTATAGGAGTCTCTTCTATGTCAACGGCATGTAATATGTCTTCTAGATTTCCTTTAGCTTCTGCTCTGTCTTCTACAGCCACTGTTTTGTCTTCTAAGGCCCACTGTTTGGCTCCTTGTCATCTTTTTGGTTCCTTGTTTACTCACAACTTGTTTTTGTTTTGCAAATTTTACCACTTTTGATTTTTGTTCTGCAGGTGGGACATTTGGTGTATCAAAACTCTAGAATTGCTTTGTTTCCATCATGATTGGTTCAGTTGGTTCTACTCTTGTTGTTTCACTTTTTTCTGTTACTAAGGGTTCACTTTGTTCTGCTACTAAGGGTGATAGAATTCTCTTAGGTTTAGGAGTTCTTGAACGAGTACGAGCATCCAAGTCAAAACCAATAACAAACAAAAATGAAGACTAGTCTCTACCTAGTCTTTGGAGCTCATCTAAAACCACCAGTTCCATTAAAGCATGATGAAATAAAGAAGACTCACTCCCTTCAGATTTTGCTTGGACCTTATCTTCCATTTTTGATAAACTTGTTGAGATTTTGTGTATTTGGGGTAGCATCAATTGTGCTCTAGGTCCCAAATTCTGAGGAAGGACTAGAGTTCACCTGATCTATAAGACCTAGAAATGGATTTGGGAAATTTCATCTGGTTTAGGAGATATTAAATTAATTAATTATTCTAATGTATTTCCTAAGTTAAAATTTAGGAAAATAAAATAATTAAAATGAATTTAATTAAACATGTGATGAAATTGTCTCAAGTCACACAGATCAAAATTTCTTTTAATCTTAGCCATTGATTAAAGATTTAATCTTGGTCGTTGATTTGTCAACGAGAAAAGTATAAAGGAAAGGCTTGGGGTCATTTCTAAGACACACAGAGGCAGAGCACTGAAGCTAAGCTGAGATTCTAGGGTGGGGTTACTAAGAATTCTCAAGTGTTTTAGTTGCAGAGAGGGGAATTTAGACCAAGGAGATGATCTGATCCCGGGGTCTAAAATACACAAGAAGCAGAGAAGAGATCAGTAAAGACAGTGCAGAGGAAGGCAACAGTAGCAGCAGGTGTCAGCAGCAGTAGCAGCAGACGGAAGCAGCAACAACAGCAGCAGATGGGAGCAGCAGCAGACGGCAGCAGCAGCAGGCAGCAGTAGCAGTAGCAGCAGACGAAAGCAGCAACAGCAGCAGCAGATGGTAGCAGCAGTAGCAGCAACAACAACAGCCTGATTTCCAGGAAACCCTGCAGGGGTTACGCAGAGACCCTTAGGGGCAGCGTACTGACTGCCTCACCCCGTCTGGGGTAACGTAGTCCCTTCCAGTGACAGCGTTGAGCATTTGGAGGCCTTCAGAGGCTGACGCAGTGTCTTTCAGGGGAAGATCTGGGGTTTCTAGGCCTAGATCTGGTTGAGGTCTGTAAATCCCGTTTGAAGGTGTGGATCAGTCAGTATTGTTGGTCTTAGATCAGCCAGGTGTTGCAGACCTAGAGTTTTCTCTATAGTGTTTTCCAGATCTGGAACCCAAAGTTGTGTATTCAAAAATATTCTTAATAATAGAGCCCTCCAGCAACCAGAGACCGGTTTTCCCACATTGGATTTTTCCGGGGACAGTTTGTCCAGAAATAACTGTGTCACTTTGTCTATGTGTGCATGTACTTATTCTAGATCTGAATTGGTAGAGATCTGTTATGTGTTTTTCTTTGATGTTAACTTCAATTTATTCAGTTGATAACTTGTATAAGTAGGAGAAGCTTAACCGGATTAACAGAAATAATTTCTGCATAAGAATTCAGATTCAGAAATTCCAACATGGTATAAGAGCAATTGCAGATCTAGAAGGGTCACCAGCTGAAGCATCTGAAGGATCTAGCTGCAGAAAGCAACCTGAAAGGCAGCAAAAAAGCAGATTCGAAGGGACAACGCAGTTTTTAGGAGGAAATTCACGCAGAGGGAAGGGTGACGTTGTCTAGCACTGTGTCCTAGCAAGCCCACGCAATTACTGCGTAGAGGCAGCTCAGAAACAACGCTGATTAGGTCTAAAGCCAGCTAGTGTGATTCAAATCTGAATCTATCAGATCCAGAAAAAGTCTGCAGAAATTCAGAAGAGCTGATGGGGTTAAACTTCTGAAGTTTTCAGATTTTTAACCTTAGCACAAGTGACAAAGTTTGGGAAGACATTAGCTTCTTAGAGAGTTTCTTTCCAAAGGAAACTTGCAGTTTGGTCAGAGGATCAAAGAAGAAGCTAAATCATAGTTGATTTGGTAGATTTCCAAGGAGGAAAATCAAGTGTCAGAGGGAGCTGAGGGTTCCCAGTTCGAAAAGGACCCTAGATCCAAGATCTCTAGCATGGAGAAGAGGAGCTCCGACACATTCTGAGCAGATGGCTCCTCATGGATTGCGTGATCAAGATAGGCTACAAGGCCTCTCAAACTTTTTGGTATGGAAAGCTAGGACCCTAATTGACCTAGAGGCATGTGGTTTAAGAGATCATGCAGAGCAGACCCTGGCCACGCCGACAGTTGTGAATCTCCTAAGGAAGCATAGAGAAGCTTCTAGGCACGCCAAGCGGCTGATAATGGACAGTATCAAGGATCATATTGTGCCACACATAGCTGAGAAGAGGACAGCTAATGAGATGTGGAAGGCCTTCACTTCCCTATATGAGGAAAAATCAGTCCAAAGAAAGAAGTTGTTGGAGGCGCAAATGAGGTCATTCATGATGACCAAGAGAGAAGACATCGAGCATTTCCTCTTCAGATTGCAGTCAATCAGGGACCAACTGACTACAACGGGTGCAACCGTAGATGATGCAGTAATAGTCAGGACTGCCCTCAATGCAGTCACGGATGAGTGGGAAACCTTTGTCCAAAGTATCTTGGGCAGAGCGGACCTCCCAAATTGGGATAGCTTGTGGTCGATCCTACGAAAAAAAGAAATACAAAGGTTCACAAAGAAGCAGCACATCCCTGCGTTGAGCAAGGTTAAGAAGGAAGAGGAGGAAGATGCAGCTTTGGTATCGAGGAAGCACCCGAAGAAGAAGAAGGATCTTTCTAAGATCAAGTGCTTCCAGTGTGGCGAAATGGGACATTTTGCAAGCCATTGTCCAGAAAAGAAGATGGACAAGGAAGCATCTTCTTCCAAAGCAGCGGTGGCAGATGATTGGTCGGGAGATGATGTAGCCATGAGTGTTCATGAAACACGGAGGTGGGGTGACATGGACATGTAGAGGAGCTACATGGAAATAAGGCGGGATCATTGAGAAACTCATCTCTTGGATCACAAGCGAGCTACGACAGCCTTAAGACAGTAGCGGGACAAGTCGAGCAGTGGGTGCATAGATCACAAATGAGGCAGAGGTAGAGGCAGATCTAGAGGCTACGAGGAGCAGCGGAGAGCATAGCAGCAGCAGCATAGAAGCAGTAGAAGCGCAGAGACTAATGTGACTTCAGCATTGCAGAGCAGTGTTGCTTACGCAGTGCAGAGCTAAAGCAGCGTAGAGAGCTTCAAAGGGACAATGCAATGCAGTAGCAACGTGATGAATTTCAACACAAGGAGCTGATGTGACTTCAGTAGTGCAGAGGGAGTCTGATTACACAGGCAGAGCTGTAGCTGTGCATCGTTCTTTAGATGCCAGCACAGATCTATAGCCGATGGAGCATCAGTGATAAGGATGCAGCCCATCTGACTTGTTTGTCAAAGATTGCATAGGAGATTCAGTTGTTTCTCTCAACAACTGAAGTTGCAATGCAACAGATCAGCAATGGCAGTGCTATGAGCAGCACAGATGCAGCATATTGAGAGGGAGCTGCAGTACAGTGGTTGCAGACTTTCAGTGGCAGTGGCAGAGTCATGGGCAGCAGTACAAAATGGCAGCAGTAGTGCAGAGTTGAGTGGCAGGAGGCCAAGCTTCAGCAGCACAGAACCAATGCCCAAAATCATGTAATGCATAAGTGTGATGTATTGCTAGTGCACACCCTTGATGCTAAGAGGGAGTGTTGAGATTTTGTGTATTTGGGGTAGTATCAGTTGTGCTCTAGGTTCCAAATTTTGAGGAAGGACTAGAGTTCACCTGATCTACAAGACCCAAAAATGGATTTGGGAAATTTCATCTGGTTTAGGAGATATTAAATTAATTAATTATTTTAATGTATTTCCTAAGTTAAAACTTAGGAAAATAAAATAATTAAAGTGAATTTAATTAAACATATGATGAAATTGTCTTAAGTCACACGGATCAAGCTTTCTTTTAATCTTAGCCATTGATTAAAGATTTAATCTTGGCCGTTGATTTGTCAACGAGAAAAGTATAAAGGAAAGGCTTGGGGTCATTTGTAAGACACACAGAGGCAGAGCACTGAAGCTAAAGCTGAGATTCTAGGCGAGTTTGCTAAGAATTCTCAAGTGTTTCGGTTGCGGAGAGGGGTAGACAAAGGGGATGATGCGGTCCCCGGGTCTAGAATACACAAGAAGCGAGAGAAGAGATCGGGAAAGACGGTGCGAGAGCACCAGCGCGGCGGTAGCAGCAGCAACAACATGATTTTCAGGAAACCCTTCAAGGGTTACGCAGAGACCCTTAGGGACAGCGTAGTGACTGCGTCACCCAGTCTGGGGTAACGCAGTCCCTTCCAGTGACAGCGCTGAGCATTTGGAGGTCTTCAGAGGCTGACGCAGTGTCTTTCAGGAGCAGATCTGGGGTTTCTAGGCCTAGATTTGGCTGAGTTTTGTAAATCTCGTTTGAGGATGTGCATCAGTCAGTATTGTTGGTCTTAGATCAGCGAGGTGTTGCAGATCTAGAGTTTTCTCTGGAGGGTTTTCCAGATCTGGAACCCAGAGTTCTGTATTCAAAAATATTCTTAATAATAGAGCCCTGCAACAACCAAAGATCGATTTTCCCACATTGGGTTTTTCCGAGGACAGTTTGTCCAGAAATAACTGTCACTTTGTCTATGTGTGCATGTGCTTATTCTAGATTTGAATTGGTAGAGATCTGTTATGTGTTTTGCTTTGATGTGAACTTGAATTTATTCAGTTGATAACTTGTATAAGTAGGAAAAGCTTAACCAAACTAACAGAAATAATTTCTGCATAAGAATTAAGATTCAAAAATTTCTACAAAACTTCTATGTAAATAGAAAAGCAAATCAAGAGATATCTTACCAGTAACGTGTAGGAGTAGCTTGAAATGGTATGAGTAGACTTTATGGTATCTCCCTTCACAAGTAAAATACTTTTGAATGATGAGCAACAATTATGAGTAGTTATCCTTCATGCAACTCCTTGAAATAGCATTGATGAAGTCCATTTCACTGTTTTCAGGCTTCATAAACTCTTTGCATGGCTCCATGTTAAACTTGAACCCTTGGAACCACTTCTCTTGTCCCCTTGGAATACCTGTTGTTGATGCAATGACCTCTGGTGTAATGGAAAGATTAAGCATCCCCACTTTGGTAGCTGTTCCACTGAAATTTAAAGCAAATTCCTTGGAAACTTCTACATGGTAGCCTTGTAATCTTTCACAAAACTGTAAGCAACCTGTCCTTCTGAACACTTCTACAGTTGTTGGGTCTTCATTGATCAGATTCATATCTGTTGGTTCATATCTCAGACATTGTCCACCCTTATTTGTCCTTCTTTTTTCTGCCATGGTTTCTTTAATGCCTTCTCAGCCTCGCTTGATCAGTGATCTCTGTAAACCTTTGAAAATACCAGCGACAGCTTTAGCTCAATGCAATAGCTCTCCAGAGCTTGATATCATGCGAAGAAGAAATGAAGAATGAGAAATGACTAAATTAGGAAAGATTTTGAAGTTTGATGTCCACTCAACTCAATGATGACTTATACATGCCTAAAATGGTGATGATGACTTTAGACCTGACCATGTACCTTGATTTTATCCCTCAATGACCCGAATGGTATCTAACTTACCCTTTCCCAATGATATTCTGACACCTAACAGCAAATATGACAAGACAGACAGGAAACCACACTTTCGTGACGTGTTTAATGTAAATATGGAGGTTTTCGCTACGAAATTATCAACACTTTCGTGGCGAAAAGTGACATTTCTCAGTGTATTTCGCTACGAAACTGTGGTTTTTTGGCTAAAACGACTATTTCGGTACAAAAATCTTGGGAATTGAAATCTGTCAGAAAATTATGAGTAATGTGAGATGAGGGGATTTGAAAGTGAGCGGGTTTGGACCTTAGGGTAAGCTTAAACAAGAAAAATTTAAAATTTTCCTTGACCAATTATATAAAAAATGAATCCTACAACCATACCTTTGACACATGAACCTCTATAACTTTGTCAAAAGATGTTTCATTTTTTTGGGTGATAACAGTGGCTCCACTTGAGATGGTGTACCCCAGTGGTACACCAAAGAACCAGTAGTTCCAGTGCTGCTATCCATTTTCTTGAAAACAAAAAATTTTGAAACTTGCCAAGCTTTTTCTTCAAACTCTAATGGCCTTCACCTCGGGCTCAAGCTTGATGATCAGCTTGTCATTATTAGCAGAAAAACCCATAAAATGGAATATATACAATGGAATGAAATGATCAACGGATTTTAAGAAGAGTAGTGCTTCAAAAACCTGACATTGACAGGCCCTCCAGCAGATGGTTGTCCATCCATCTCCTGCAAAATGTAAGTGTTGTTCCCATGGAATGCAGCTACTCTGAATGCACCTTTCCAAATGTTCTCAAACTCACCATGTTTCCCCTTCTCTTCAATCCTAGCCTCCCATTTCAAAACCACATCTTGGATTTAAAAATTTTCTTCCTTGACCTTCTTGTCAAATGTCTTCTTTACTCTGTTTTGAGATTGTTGATTGTTGTTATAGACTTCCTCCCTCTTCTCTTGCAAAGCTATCAATTGATTGATCCTTCTCTGAATTGCATTTCACTCCTCCTCCAATCCTTGTAGCAGCTTCATGACAGGCACTCCTCAGGATGTAGGAAAAATGGTTTCATCTCCATAAACAAGCTCATAAGGTGAAGTTCCAATTGACCTCTTTGTGCACACTTTATCAGCCCACAAAGCATACTTCAACTTCAAATGCCATGACTTCTTATTCTCCTACAACACCTTCTTAATAATCCTCACAATGCTCTTGTTAGAAGATTCAGCAAAAGTGAAATATGATATTGATGACAAAAACTAATCAGCTTCTTAGACTTAAAAGCCTGTGCATTATCAGTGATGATCTTCATAGGGCAGCCAAATCTAGACAATATATTATTTTCCAAAAATGAAATGATGACTGAATCATTTGCTTGCCTAGTTCGGATTGCTTCAATCCATTTGGTGAAATAGTTAGTTGCTGTCAGAATCCAGCGATGTTGACCTGAAGATGATGGATGAATCTCACCAATAAAATCTAGCCCCCACTATTGAAATGGCGCCTCAACATAAATAGGCATCAAGGGTAAAGGTACAAGCTTCTTCTTACCATCAAAAATCTGGCATTCATGGCAGGCAGCAATCTTTTTGTAAACATCTTTAAACATTGTAGGCCAATAATACCCTGCTCTAAGAGTCTTGTTTGTTGTAGCCTTCCAATAATGATGACCTCCACAATCTCCTTTTTGAAACTCCTCAATCACCTTTTCAGCGTCCTCTTCCAACAAAATACCACCGGTATCCTTCCAATACAGATTTTTGTCAATGATGCAGTACCTCAATGACTTTAACTTCACAAATCTCGCCTTGGACTTTGTCTACTCAGCAGGTGCTCTATGATGATGTAAGTCAAAAATAATGTCTTTGTAACAATCTGAAATGATGTACTTTTCTTCAATGGGGATCAGCTCTTCCTTTTCATCTGAAATTTCTGAAATTTTTGCAATTAAATTCATGTCACAACAGTCACAGTTTGATTGTGCCATCAGCTTTGCTAGGCCTTGACCTTTGACCAATTTTGTGGGCTTTATCTCTATATCATATTCCAGCAAGTTAGCAATCCATTTCCCCATATTACCATCAGGATCAGCTTGAGTTAGGATGTCTTTCACAACAGCATTAGGAACAAAAGCTATAATATGAGAATGGAAAATGTAAATTCTGAAATCTTTGATCGCCTTGACCAAGGCATCAGCTTGCTTCTCTAAGATGTTGTACTTCATCTCTGAGTTAGCTAATGTCCTACTTAAAAATGAAATGGGTTGCTCAGTACCTTGTTGTCCTTTTTGCAACAAAACTCCAACAATTGTATCTTCTGATGCAAATGTAAAAACCAAAAATTCTTTTGAGAAATCCGGGTTGATCAACACTGGTAGCTTGGATGAGTGCCTTTTTTATTTCCTCAAATGAGTCCTTTGCTTCTGTTGTCCACTTGATGTCAGCTCCTTTCTTCAGCATCTTTGTTATGTCCTTTACAATCTCGGCAAAATTAGGAATAAACCTCCTCACAAAATTTACCTTTCCAAGGAAAGACCGAATCTCTTTTCTGCATCTAGGCAAATCCATTTTCTGAATTGCATTGACCCTGTTTGGATCAATCTTAATCCCATCTTTTGAAATAATATGTCCAAGTAATTTACCTTAAGTTAAATCAAAGATGCTTTTAGTGGGATTGAGAGAAATACCAAACCTTCTACACTTCAGCAGAATCCTTTCTAGGTGCTTCAAGTGATCTTCTTCCCTCCTTGAAAAGATTGTTATGTCATCTAGATAGACAACCACCATCTTGTCCTTCTCCTCAGCAAAAGAACTGTCCATTGCTCTCTAAAAGGTAGCTCCTACATTCATCAGACCAAACGGCATCTTGGCATATATGAATGTGCCACATGGTGTGGTAAAAGCTGTTTTTACTTGATCTTCCGAATGTACAAGTATCTGATTGTACCCTAAAAAACCATCAAGCATAGACATCCTTTGTCAGCCAACAATATTCTGCAAAATTTAGTCCATCGTTGGGAGAGGGTAGTTATCCAGCCTCGAGAATTGTGCCAAAAAATGCGGATTGAGGAAATCAAAAGATTGGGAGAGTTTCAGGTCGATTTGACCATGCATTGACCAAAGTCAATGCTACAGTAGAAACCCTAGGCCGAAAACAAATTTTTCTCCTTGCGGAAATTTCTCACGTGTGAAGAGAAGAGCCTCCAAGGTGATCGAACCAATCAGATGATGAGAAAGAAATGTGTGAGGATGTGATGAGTGAAAATGTCCTCCAACGTTGACCAATTTATATCCATCAATGAGGGTGTCTGACACAACTGCTTGGGGCTCCAAACCTTTAGGCCGACCTGCACATATTTTGAATAAATTCAAAATAAATGTTTTGCTCATCGGATCAAGATGATCTTTAGATCGATCTTGCACCTCTCTGAAAGAGGAGTCCAATAAAAATATTGCTATCTTCATCTGAGCATCACAACATGGAGTTTGGACCTAGTTGTCCAAAATTAACGGAAATGACGAGAGGACGACACATGGAGGAGTGGGCGGTAATGGATATCGCCCATTTCAGACCCCCTCCCCATGGTTAAAGCTCGAAAGCTGCGAGGGGTGCGAAATGAAACAAGGACAGTCAGATGCATTGGGGTGAAGCTGAGGTGACGGAGGGATGCGGAGGGCTTAGCGGTGATGAGATGTGTGAAAACGAATGAGAACGGCGAGAATGATGGTGGGGCCCAACTACACCGCAATCACAACTCTTTACCATGAAGCAGTAAAGGTAAACTCTAAAATGTGCGATGTGCGAAGTGCGGGGATAAGGTAAGTGACATGGAGGGAAGGTGGGACCGTACTGCATCGCAAATCGCAAATTTTAAGTTTTAACTATAAGTAGGGGGAGTTTAAAATCTAAAATTCGTGAAGTGCGGGGAGAGGGACCCACCCACATCGCTCATCGCAGAATTTAGCATTTGGGAAATAAGGTAAACGCTTAAAACCGCGAAGTGCGATTTGTGCTAATTTGAGGATAATGTGTCAGGGAGAAGTGGAGCCCACGCAATCGGCGGGGTTTATCAATCGGCAAATGTTTTATGTGGTAAGGCAAAGCTTTATGATGTTGTGTATGATATGTGATATGTATTGGAAACGTCTGTGAAGTGGAGGGGCAGAACTTTTGTGGTGGGCCATCCGTTGCGTCGCAAGTTAAACTGAATAGATTGTGAGCATTTCAAAGGTAATTTGAAACAAATGCGATGCAATACATGCAAGTTGGTGATCACGGTTTTTAAGTTTTAGTTGCGATGTGAAAGTTTTATAATATGCGATCTTCGATGGAGGGTGGGGAAGAAAGGGTGACGTGGAGGGATGGTCCCACTTTAATCGCTATTGGGGAATAAGGAAGTGGATGGTAAACGAAACCAATGATATAGCGGTGAAAGAAGGTAAAGTAGAAAAATGAGGCAAAAAGGTGGAAAAGGTAAGGTTTAGTGATTTTCAAGGGAAATGGAATGAAAAGGGGTCTAGCGGGTGGTTGGGTCCCACCGCCATAGCACATCGCACTTCAGCATTTTTAACTTTTACCCTTTGCACCTATCTTGCAACACTTGCGCTCTACAACTGCGATTTTAATCTCCGCCATTGACCGATGCTCAGATCAACGGTCCTAACTGCTCCCCTTGTTGTCATTTGCCGACCTTGGCTCTTTGGTTGCGCCCGGTCATTTCATACTTGTTCATGGAATACTTGCCCCACATTCACGACTATATTTTCTTTAGCATTCACAACTCGAGTTGAACGCATGTGCGAATTGACCCAACCTTGCTCAGGACTCTGCCCTTGCTGTGTTTTCTATCTTAATTGTTTCTATGTTGCCTTTGTCTTATGATTTCCCTATAGGGACCACTTCTCCATGTTATGTGCAGTTACAGCCCAACAAGGTACCACTATCAATCAACCAATTATCCAGGGTGTCGGGAGAAGATGCAGCAGAGAGCGTAGATATAAGAAAAATTTATTTTTGCTTGTTATCTACAACCTTAGATTCATCATACCTGGAGTTTCTTGACTCTTGAAAGGTTGACCATTTCCTTTTCCATTTCGAGTAGTGGAAGCCTTTCTCTTTCCTTTGTTGTTGAGCATGTTGTTCCTTTGATTTCCATTTCCCTTGAAATTGTTGTTGTTGTTGTTGTAGTCATCATCTCGAGGTGAGTCCCTTTTATTAGGACATTCTCTAGCATAATGGCCAAACCTGTTACAATTGTAACATCTACCCTTCCTTCCTTTGAATCTCAATCTTCCTTGACCTTGATTTCTTGGACCAACATGTTAGCCATCTATAAATTATGTTATATCTGATGATCGCTAGATTAGTCCATGAATTTCCAAAACAAACTTTTCATGAAAATTTCTGAATTTTGGAAATCTAATTGTGTTCATTATCCCTAAGTTATCCATTTTCTAATAAAATTTCACTCATTTACCCCTATCCCAACAGTCATTTTCCCATTCAAAAGGACCTCTTTCTTTCATAAAAACTCCATTTCCACTGAAAATCTCCTCTTTTCCCTTCTCATTTAACCTTCATTTCCTCTAAAAAACCCTTTTTAAACCGATAGAACCCTTTTATTTGGTTTAAAAATGCTTATTTTATCCTATCGGAACATCCAAAAAGGCTTAAAAAACCTTTGTTTTTTACCTTTTTTGACCTTTTTTGCATATAGGCTTTAAGCCCCTGAGGGCTTAATCCTTTCGCTCCTTTCTCCGCTATAAGACCAAGCGCCGGAACCAAGCGCCTAAATTCTCCGCGCTAGCCCTTGGCCCCTTTTCTTTGGCTCCCGGTCACCTTATCTCTCCACGGGACCGTGCCCCAGCACCAGGCTTTAGCCCCCATCGGCATTGGCAATTCGCATTTTTCTTCGTTTCAATTTTTTGTTCTCCTCCACCGATGTTCAACCTCTGATAAGATCCCCACCGTCGATCTACCAAGATCAGCGGTTGTCATCACTCCTCTCCTTGTCTGTCTCCCATCTACCTTCTAGCCCGTTATCTCTCCGCTCTCGGTCCCCTTACCCTCCACCTGACCCTTCCCGCCCCTTTCCTTCCAGCCCCCTTCCCTTACCTTTATTTTACCCCGCGCCCCTTGCTAAACGCATTTTTCTTTATATTTTCCCCTGCCATACTTATCAAATCGCGGAGCAATCCTAGCCATAGATCAAAGGCCTTAGGCCTAGATCCGACGGCCATCAGGGCACCTCCTTTTTTTCCTCCATCCGCCATCTCACCGCACCATGACATTTCTCCAACGCATCCACACCGTCGATCTGCGTGATCTAAACGGCCACTGTTGCTCCCATAAGATCTTAAACTTTCAACCCAGCCGCTCCACGACAAAGCAGCTGACGCTAGCTCGGCCCCACCGCCCACTACCCTACCGCCCGTCCAATCCATTCCTGCCACCTGGCCTCCACCACCTCCCTTCCACCATGCACCTTTCCCCATCGCGTTCCTCCCCCACCGTTGGATCTACACCTCCAGATCCAACGGTTCACATCGTGTTTTGCACGGATTTTTGTGTCAAGGTTTAACAACCCAAATCCACGCGAAACCGGTGGTTTCATAAGGGACACATGGCGATCAACGACGCGTATCGCATTCGATCGCGGCAAAACCGCTTACCACCATTGCCTCGCACGAAAACCACCCTAGTTTTTTCGCAAAACCACTTTTCATTTCCGCGCCATAAATCGAATTTTAAACCCTATTTTTTGCAGTTTTCTCTATAAAATCCCTTTTGCGCATTCATTTCCTCTGCATAGCTCCATAAACCGCCCTCCACCAGCCTCTACAAGCAGTCTATCCAATACCGCAGGGTTTTATAATGTTTTTGTTTGTTTTATGCAGGGTTTGATGGCAGTTCTAAAGGCGAAAACCCTTTCCACAGCCCATAAAGGGACAGGGCCGAAGATTACCAACTTTGAAGCCCAAATAATGCAGAATAGAAGTTTCCAGGGTTAATTTCATGGTTTGATCAGTGTTTTATGAGCACTGGTTATACAATCAAACCCTCCAACGCACTAAAAGCCACCTGCACACTGACAAAGAAAACAGAAGAAAGACAGTGGAGATTAAAGGTTAAAGGATGAAGATTAAAGTCAAAGACCGAAGATTAGAAGATTTAATCTTGCAGTTTAAAGGTTTAAAGCAGTGTATGAAGGGAAAAAGACAACAATGTTGCATTATGAAGGCCAAAAAGCATCATCAGGGCTTAAAACATAGTTTAATGATGAAATAAAGGCAAATTAGGCCTAAAGAGCAGTTTTATAATTAAATCAAGAAAACTTAGGCTTAAATATAGCCTTGGATACATCAAAGGAGCAGTTATTTACTTGATAAATCAAAATTGACACCTTTCACTTACTTTATGTCTCAAAAGCCAAATAAACAGTTATTACACTAAAGAAGATATTATAAATTGTCAGAAAAGTTAATATAAAGACAGAAAAAGGCCTCAAAGTCAATCTTTTCAACTATTTCATCCTCAGGAAGTAAAGACAGATTTATTACACAGAGAAGTATTTGAGAGACATTCCTACCGTATGCCTTGCATGGTTTTTAAGGATAGGAGTGCATTTACTATGTCATTAATAACATTTTGAACCCTAGATGGTTCCACCTTCTCATTTGCAACATAAACACTGCATTCGAACTCATTGTATGTGGGGCATTTTGATAACTCCTTGAAGTAATACATAGTTCTGCTGAAGTTGAAAGAAATTTGATGTTTTGGAACCTGTGGATGTTTTGACCTATTTGTTGATGGAGAAAGCTCTGTCATTGGATCCCTGAGCTTGGTTGTTAATGAAGTATTTTAATCTGTTAATGTTTTTACTGTTTTCCATTCTGTTTTCATCATTTCTTGCTTGGTCTCAAGAATGATTTATGGTTTTCTGCAGCACTTGCTGCCCATGGCCCATTTTAGTCTCCTTCTAAAAAGGACATTGTTTACAATCTGCCAAAGAGGTCTGTTTTGATCATACCCTTTGTTCTTGCTTAAATCACTGTTTTGAAGGTCTTTATAGCTATAATCAAAGATGTCTAAGAGTTCCCTCTTCTATGAATACAATTATTTGTGAATCTTGAATGTTTTCTTATCCTTGAAAGTGAAATCTTTGATGAATTAGAGTGTTCCTCGACTCTTAGATTTCATTTTGAAAGTTTGTCTTGAAATTGTTATTTGCTAAAGTGTGATTTGTAGAATTCATGGTTAGCCCTGTCTATAAAATACTTTTTCATGTTCAAATGATGTTTTGTTGAGAAGTACATATAATTAAGGATTCTTAATTGCCCTTAGTTCTGCTTTTCATTCTAAACCCTTAATGTTCATTTCATTTCACCTGAAAGACTTTGTAGATCCAATAGCCAAGTTAGATTTGCCCTGTGATACCCCTGATTCATTTACAAACTTGTTACAAACTTCTACGTGACTCCATTGCCCAATGACTTAGAGATTTCCCTTTCCTATCTATGCTGCCTAGATCATCATGTCCCATCAAATGATCAAACAAAATCAAGCTTAATAACTAGCATAAAAATCAACCTTTTACAAGCAAACAAGTCATATCTTTGCAAACAATTGAGAGATCCTTCTCTGAGACTAGGAGGGCTAGATCCTAGAGCTCTAAAGACTAGTTTATGTGTTGCCTTGTCATTTAGTATGCCAATCTGCTAAATCACAGGATCCCAACACAACATTATTATTCTTCTTTGCATGAGCGAAGAAAGCAATACGTTCATTTCCATTTGAGAGCTTGTCTCTCTCCATCATCCTTGTCTCCTCTTGAGTGCATCTCGTCAACAATTCATCAAAATTGGGAATTATGTTATTATTGAGAATAGTGGTATTGAATACATGCCATGCTTGGGGAAGACCTCCAAGAGCAATGAGAGTAAGCTCTCGGTCAGCTATGACCTTTCCAATAGATAAGACATCATTTTTTATTTCAGTGATCCTCATAAAGTAGGATTGGATTGATTTTCCTTTATCCATCTTGATTTCCTTAGCTTTGTTCTTCAAAAAGAGAACTTGGTTTGCATTGCTAGCCCTGAACATTCCAACTAACGTGTCATACATCTCTTTATATGTGCCCAGCTCGGAGATATAAGCAACCAAATGCTTGTGAATAGAATCCCAGATGATCTTCTTCGCTATGACTTCTCCTTTCTTGTACTTTGTCTTAGTGACAGTCAGTGCATTATAAGGAGGCTCAATAATCTTTCCCTGCACATAGTCCATAACTTCTTGTTCCTCCAAAGTCAAATCCAAGGACATTTTCCAAGCATGATAATCAGACTTATCAATGAGATTGTCATCAGATTTGAAGTATAATGACGAAGCCATTGACCCTTGTCCTTGTCCAACAAATTTTAGTTATTTCTCTTCTTACTCTTGCTTTGGCTTTGTCTTCACCTGAGCTCTGATACCATGTTAATTTTAAATAATAATGGTATGTTCTATGCTCAAAGCAATTTACTTCAATCGTTTCTTATTAGACCAATTTCAATTCCAGATTAGCAATCACATTAACATCGACAGTAAATGTTGATAGAACATAAACAAATAACCAGAAGACAAGCCAAGACAAGAGGACACAATATTTCACAGATGCCAAGGAAAAACCCCAATGTAGGGAAAACACTTTGATCAAATCTTCTTATTATTATTCAGAAATTCAGCAGAGAGAGAGAGAGAGTACAATATACAAATTTCACTTCAGTCAAACAAACTTCAACAGGATGCCCTAACTAGAAAAGTCAACATTAGTCAAACCAGCAATAAATATCCTCCAATGAAGCTCTCTCAAACCCAATCAACTCGCCTCCAAATACAGTGAAAGTCAGCCCAAAACAGTCCTGAAAAACTCAATCAAACTTGGTCAATAGAATACTCAACACTGCGGTCAACCCAAAAGTCAAATTGCCGCAAATTCCTCGAAATGTGCGCCAATAATTGCAGCCTTCAAAGATCAGAATTTTCCCCTCCAAAATGCAATTTTCTGAGTGATGTTGACCCAATGTCAACGTTGGTCAACGTTCTATTTCCTGCCCTAGAAACAATCCAAAATCTCATCTTCCTGTCCACATGTGCGAATAGAGAAAGACGCTCTTTAAGGTTGTACGAACCAATGAGAGAGGAGAGATGATATGTGATGAGATGATGTCCAAATGAGGAATGACTCTCTCCCTTTTATATCCATCAACGAGGGGTGGAAACACATCTTTTGGGGCTTATATGAGCCTACATTACAATTATGGCTGACCTTGACAATTTGCACGTGTAAAAGAATAAATTTAAAATCTAACTTTTGCTCATGCAAACAAGATGATCTTTAGATCAATCTTGCACCACTCGGAAAGAGGAATCCAACAAAAATATTGTCTTCATCATATGAGTTGTTCAATGTGGAGTATCGCCTAGTTGCCAAATTTAACAGTCAGTTTCTGAGACAGCGGTTGACGAGACAGCTTGAGGTGACACAATTCTACGTTGGGTGACGCAAAGACTGTGTGAGTGTGACGCAAAGATTGCGCAGAGACAGTTTCGACAACTCAATTTCGAGCTAAGGTCAGTGCTCAAATTCCCCTGTGGAGTTAGGAATTTCCTCACTAGATTTTCTTGCCAGTTTTTCTCTGCAGAATTGCACATTTTGGGTATCCAGTTGTACTCAGATATTTCACTGCTACATAATAAAAAAACCCTCAGCTGCTACACAGGTTTTCCCACATTGGGATTTTTCGGGGACATCGTTCCAAAAATAATGGTGTTATTTTGTGTGTGTGCATATATTTCTTCCTGCGTTTATTTTTCTTCCGCATTTTATTTGTGTACGTTGCAATGTGATTGATTCAGTGTGTGCGTAGAAAACTGCAAATAAAATGTTAAAAGTTAATTTAACAATTAGGAGAATTAATTCCAGTTGTTGCAATAGGATTCGAGGTAAGACGAATTTTCACACTAAGCAGCATGTTGTAGCTCAGTTGAACAGCCAAAGCAACTATGAGTTTTCAAATTGTCAAAAGCCCCAAATGATGCTTCTATTCTCCTATTTATGCTTGCTTGCCTCGAGTCTCATCTGGGCCCCATCTCTAATTTCGACCTCACTTAGGAAAATCGAATTGTTTACACGAGTAATGCCAAAATCGATGCTTGTATTCAATAGAGGCAATAAATAACTCCATGAGGTTGTCTAGATGAACCACATTAACCTCAGAAGCATGCTTGATAAGTTTTGCTATGTGGTCAATTGTTGTATATCGATCACCCTCAAATTGTGGCATATTTAACATGAACTTCCAATACAGGCCATTTGGGTATCCTGGAACCCATGTGATATCCAAAATAGGAAACCACTCATGAAGTCTTTTAAAAGCCACTAACATTGATATCATGGGAGTCTCCAGGGAAAACTAAAATTGTCTTAACAAATGCTTGCTTTCCTATATTGTGCTTAAAATTTTATAAGAATCGTTATTTAACTAGATGGTAATAAAAACATTCTATTGGTATATTTTGGGTTTATCTTAGGTGATATGATTTTCAATTTGACTAACAAGTTTTTCTTGAAGAAATATATAGTGTTTGTAGGTTCCCTGACCCTTGGGCTCCAAGTTCACAAACTGTGGGCACAGGCTAACCTTGTTTGGGCTTCGGGAAATTTATGTGATTTTCTTACTTCGCTAAGATTGTGGTTACTATCTATCTTTGTTCCGAACATCGCCCCCTTAAATATCGTGGGTGGCGAACCAACGAAGTTTTAAAGGAAATTTCATTGTTGCATTGAGTTGAGGGTTTTTTTGGGGTCAAAATTTCAAAATGTTGTATACAAATTTTAATTTTAATTTTTTAACTGGCAATTCTTCTTGTGCCCTAGGTTCACACTTCAAACTTCATCTTACATTAAAACTCAAAAGTTCAACAAAGTTACAAACATGCTAAAGAAATTGAACCAACTGTGTTAATTTGGTGAACCTGATGAGGGGTTTGACAAATCAAATATGAGTTGCAAGTTATGTGGGCAACATATGACAGGGGTATATAGATTGAAGTTCCACTTTGCACAAATTCCTAGACATGAGATAGAACCTTACTCAAATACAAATCCAGAAATCATTCAAAGAGCCCCCAAATCATTGGAAAGAATAGGGACAACCAAACTTACCAAGGAAGCTCTAAAGAGTCAAATAGCAAGGCGTTGAGTGCCAGGATTGAAAGGTGATCGTGAGAGTCGTGCTACTTCATCACCATTAGCATCTACACCCAACCCCATAGTTGCCTCATCATATTTTGTTCCTACAACCACACCTGGTGCACAACCATCTATCTCGTCAGTTATTAAACAAAATGGAGAAGGGAGAAGCTAACAAGTTTTTGGGCAAGTTTCTTCTTTGGAGAGATATTCCTTTCAATGTTGTAAGGAACAATATCTTTTATCAGCCCACGATTGATTCTATTTCTATTGTTGGCCCAAGGTACAAAGCCACTTCATATGATGACTTTAGAGGTCGCATTCTTCAAAATGAAAAGATTGACTCCAATAAGAGATTGGAGGAGTTGAGGGGATCATGCGCACACACAGGGTACATCTGATGTTAGATGGTTGGACCGATCAAAAGAGTAGAATCCTTATTAACTTCTTGGTCAATTGTCACAAGGGGACAATGATTATGAAATGTATCGATGCATCTACACATATCAAAGATGCATGGTTGTTATGTGATTTGTTGGACGTGTTCATTCAGAAGGTGGGTCCACAACAAGTTGTCCAAGTCATAACAGACAACATTGCAAATTATGTTGCTACTGGAAAGATGCTTATGGAGAGGCGTCCTACCTTATTTTGGACACCTTGTATTCCACATTACATCGATTTGATGTTGGAGGACATAGGAAAAATTCTTTTTATCAAGCATATTGTTGAATCATCAAAAAGAATTACAAAATTTATATATAATCATGCATCTGTGCTTCATCTCATGAAAACATTCACCAACAACAAGAAGTTGGTGCACCCTGCCATTACACGTTTTCCCACTAGTTTCATATCTCTTCAATCTTTACTAAATTCTATGTGGAATGTGAAGAGAATGTTTCTTTCAAAAGAGTGGCATGCTTTGTCATATAGCTGCAAACCAGAAGGAGAGGCCATATGCAGGTTAGTTTCATACCAAGAAAGCCTCTGGGTGGGAGTGCAAGAGGTGTGCAACATTACTAAACCTTTGGTAAAGGTTCTTCGATTAGTTGATGGAGACAAGCCCACAATGGGCTACTTGTATGAGGCCATGGGTAGAGCCAAAGAATCCATTCAAACCCACTATAATGATAAGGGAGATGAGGGGTTTCAAAAACAACTTCTTCTATAGGAAGTGATTAATGAGAAATGGAACAACACACTCCATCGCCCCATTCATGCTACAGGGATCTACCTGAAACATGCAATTTCTTACTCTTGTAGTTCCTTATTTAATGTTGATGTCATAGATGGATTCTCCACTAGTGTTCAAAAGATGGTGCCACCTTCAGCAGAACGTGCAAAAATCTCCAAAGAAATGAAAATATATAGGATGGCAGGTGGCACATTTAGCTTTGATATGGCTATACAGGATAGGAACACTAAAATGTCAGGGAAGATGTAGTTTGCTTCAAATCTCATTGTCTCTTAAAGTTCATATTTTGCTTCAACTTTCAAATGTGAAAAATCATAGATCTGGATTCCTACTGCAACAATTCTGAATTACTTCTCCTATT
This sequence comes from Pinus albicaulis, assembly GCA_034641835.2. NCBI lineage: Eukaryota > Viridiplantae > Streptophyta > Pinopsida > Pinales > Pinaceae > Pinus > Pinus albicaulis. The sequence continues at coordinate 244,649,857 of CM076571.1, forward strand.
ATTTTGATAATTATTTCATTACATTGAAATACAGAAGTAATTACTGAAGCAGTCTACACAAATAATAATGCGGAATGAATCTAAGTGCTGAAACAATCTGAACAAAAAACAATGACAAACAACCACATTGACACAGTGATTTTTGGACTAATTCCCCAGAAAAACCCAACTTGCGAAAACCGGTGCAGCAGATTTGAGGGTTTGTATTATTAAGCAGCAGAATCCTGAATACAACTAGGGTGCCAACATACGCCAAACCCTTCAGAGAAATCTAGACAGCAAAAATAACTGTGAGATATACCTCACTCAGCAAGTCTCCGGCTGATCAAAAACAGTGCTGATTGTGCCCTCATTGCCTCTCTGTGATTGCTTATGCTAGATCTGCGTAGGCAAACTTCAGGAACTGTGTCACCCTTTTCTGCAGATGATCCAACTGATCTAAAGCTGGATCTTGGCCCTCTTGGCTCAAAACCCCAGCCTCTAGCTTTCTCCGGACTGACTCCAAGAGACACTGTGCTGGCTCTACATGATTCTCTGCAAGAACTGCGTTAACTCTGCCAGAAACTGCGATGTCTCTATCCTGCGTAGATGTTGCCTTACTCTGAAATGTATTCTTGGTCCACCTGACCAATCTCTGCTTCTGCCCCTCTCTGGATCTGATCACTGAATCAAATCACTTAGCAAATCCAGCCCTAGTGATTTGTTCTTGATCAAAAGCTATGTCTCCTCACACAAATTCGAAAATGCTCAATGGCTCAACTATCAAGTGTATTTTCCATTGGCCCCTCACCCTCCTCATAATCTTTCGTTGACCCTTCAATAGCCAAGACTAAAACATAATCAAAGGCTAATATTAACTTGGAGGTGATCCATGACTTTATCTAGAAGATTCACACTTGATTTAATTAATACACTTTAATTAATCAAATTCCCCAAGTTTAGACTTAGGAAAACATTAAAAAATGATTAATTAATTTAATTAAATCATCTAATAATGGAATTTTCCAAAACCATTTATGGGTTTATGGAATACATGTGTCTTAGCCTATATACAAACTTACAAAGCTAGAGCACATCTGATGCTACGATAAATCAACACTCCCTCTTAGCGAGGAAACTTCTCTCGCAAAACACCTCAATGTGTTGTTGATTTGACTTCTGGAACATCTGTTGTTGTGCAGTTGATGTTGTTCACCAACACTGCACAAAAATGTTGCAAGTAGTACTACTGCTGACTCTGCATGTTGCTGCCAACTGCCACTGTACTGCAACTCCCTCTAAATTCTGCAAACATGTTGTTCCACTGCGTGATCACTGCTCTACACTATGTAAGCACTACTCTGCTCTGCGCTGCACCACCTGTGCACTGCGCTGTCGCTGCTCCTCCACTGTTGTTGTTGCACTGCTGCACTGTTGCTAATTGCAACAGAAAAACATCTGAAATTGGACAAGTAACTTTGCAACTGAAAACTAAGACTCACTGCTACTAGTTTCTGCACTAGCTCTCTGAAAACACTGCACTGTTTCGGCCCTACACTGCTCTGCACTACGCTGCTACTGCTCAACTATTGATAGTATTACTCCCGCTATGCACTGATCGGGCTATAATACTGCTAGCTACTGCACTGTCTTCTCATCTTCTGTTGCAACTATCCATCCTGCCACTATCTTTAGGCTGTCGTAGCTCACATGTGATCCAAGAGTTCGGAAATACTCAAGGATCCCACCTGCTTGTAGATTAAAAAATACTCAACTCCAAGTCAGCCCATTTCTCTCCTATTGGAATATGAGCTGACATAGCACAATCTCTTTCTGCCTCAATTTTGGATGCTCCTACTGGTGGATCTTCCTCCTCCTTTTTATCTTTTTTCTTAAGAGGACACTGTGTGGCATAATGTCTCATTTCACCACACCGAAAGCACTTGATCTTGGATAGATCTTTCTTTTTCTGCTTCTATTGCCCTTTTGATGCAAGGGCAGTGTTATCTTCTTCCTACTTCTTGACCTTTGAACTGCTACTGCCATCCTCCAAGTGGATTTTTAAGAGATCTCTCCTCAACTCTTCTTGCTGTAATGCTGCCCACATTGCTTCCTGTTATTGCTTGTCGCCTACATCTACCTACAATTAGTGGGAAAAGCCTTCAACCCCACAGGTGTGATTGGTGGCAAGGAACTCAGAGAAGGGGTTGTCACCTATTCCCAATTCTCTCCGTTTAAGCTATCTCCTAGGTTAGCTAAGGGGGGTGGTCCCTAAAGGAAAACTAAGTTAAAGATGTGAGATTTCTAGGAGAATTGATTAGAAGGAATTACTTATCAAAGATGACTCGATTCCAATATGTAAACAAGCATATAAGGAAGTATATAGACAATACTTTATGACAAGGTCCCAGGCTACCTAGGCCTGTTACAGACTCAATACTGACTCAAAACTCATCATTACTAGCATCACTTATTACAATTCCCCGTAGGGTGTGGAATCTGGGTACAAGAGAAAATGATAAGTAGAAGTAGAGTTTAAAAACTTTGTTGAACTGATGATATCTGATGGTACAAATGTCTTCTGGTTCATCCTTGGGCATGGAGTCTTCTCATTATCATCAGGTGCCACTCCAGTGGTCAACATTTGGCTCCATATGGGGATGCATGCTAGATATGAAGTGATAGTATGCAAGAACCTGGAATCTGCATCCACCGACCAAAGATATATATTAGCAGTATCCATTCAAAATATCATAAATAAAATCAAGTACAGTAATGGAAATTTATTCTAGGAAACATAAATAACAATTTATTCATGAAATAAAACTACTTAAACAAAATTTACAAGGGATAGGGTTAGGAATATGATACACGGGATGCCCCATGGCATCAAATGTCTTCGGTGAAATCCATCTTGAGAACCTGCCTACTCACAGGCAAATCCATAGGCTCTTTCTCTGATGTGCCTTGGCCAATTCTGACTATCTTAGGACTATGACTTGCCCCACTGTTAACCTGTTTGTGGCCATCAGATACACCAAACCTCTTCCTTTTCCTTTTTCGACTTTTGATGCATTGAGGTTTGATCCTGCTCAAAATTGGTGATTCATTTTTTATATCATTTTTCTTTTTTCGTTTTTTTCTTTTCTTCTTGGTTAGTTGCGATGGCGATGATGATGCAATCACTGTCAATCCAACTGCTCTGTCTTGAAAATGCTCTGATGGAAGATTTGAAGTACCCAAGCCTTTTGAGCTATGCCTAATCTCTTCATTTTGAATCCATTCTGTTAAGGGGGGAAGAAAATTTGTCAACACAACATCACTTCCTGTCTGGCATGATCTATAGATAATCTCATTGTTGGGTCTCCTTGGATCCTCAACATGATATCTTTTCTCTAACTCCTGATCAAGTCTGACAAAGGTATCATTTGGCATGGGGATGGTGGCATATGATAAATCCATTTGAAGGCTACCACCTAAATCTGATGCCCATTTTCTTGATAGGAGCATTCCCCATGAATCGGGAACATCTATCACAACAATATCCATAGTCATTATTCTGTTTGGGTATGCAGCTAGGAAAACCTGTAAATCTTTAATTATCCCACACACTTCAATTCTTTTAGAATCCATTGAACATATGTTGTGATAGGGCCTAGATACCCTTAAATTCAGTTGCTCCATGACTTTCTTGGTCATGACATTTGATGAAGCCCCTGAATCAAGCATGCAATTGTGTAAAAGACAATTATTCACTATCAAAGAAACATAAAATGGTAGATGATCTTCGTTCCCCACATAACAGTTCATACTTTTCAATATAATTTCTTCATCTTCTTGTTCATTATTAGGCTTTTCTTCTCTTTGAGTAGCTTCAATTACACTTAGTAACTTGGCCCTTTGAGATGGTATTTTTAAAAGCTCTGTCACTGGGATAGAAACCTTTGCATTATTCACCCAATTGCCCAAGTCAAAATTTAATTCTGAAGTAGGAGGAGAAAAATTTCTGTGATTATTCCGGTCTTGAATATCCCTTCTTTGATAAGTCATCCCTTTGTGCTTTGCCATAGCAAGAATTTGTCCAACTGTAGGCTTTTCCCCAAAAATCTTAGTGACTTTGTCAAAATTTGCAATCATATTGTCAACCCCAAGATTATTAGGACTATGGTCAATCTCTTGATTACTTTCAATGGTATATATTTGATCTTCCATGGAGAACATATTGATTTGACCACTAGTTCCTACATGTTCTTCTCCCAACATGCTACCTTCCATAATTCTCTTTAAATATGGGCATGTGGCTTCTTCATGGAACTCATTACATGGCCTACAAAAAGGGGGAATTTGATCTACCATGTTGGTGGATTCCAATGGATTTGGAGGCCTATAATCTTGTTGAGGGCCTTTATTCTTTTGCCATCCATTATTTGGCCTAGGTTGGAATCTTTGCACTTGTGATCTTTCCATGGCCACCAACCTATTTTGCATGGCTTGCATTTCTTTAGTGTGGTTTGCTTCCATGCTCTTGATGAGTTGAGTTAATTCCTTAATAGGATCATGGGTAGCCTCTTCCTTGGCCTTGCCTTTGGAATCATTCGATTTCGATGGCCCTCTAGTGAAACTAGGAATCTCAGATTTTCCTGATTACTTTCTAGCCCTCTCCATTTTCAAGGCTTCAGTTTGAGCTACACCAAAAGTTGCAGGCTCCTTTCTTCTCAACTCATAAGCAGTGTCAACACCAAAAGAATCTAGATAGGAACACAAGAGAAATTCCTCAAGAGGTTTAACAGTAGTAGGCATGCTTTTAACCAATTCATTAAATCTCTTGTTAAACTCCTCCATGATTTCATTCTCATTTTTCTTCATGGTGCTAATGGCACTGATCAAATGACTATTCTCTCTTCTCTCTCCATACTTTCCCATGAAAGCGTTAACAATCGCTTGTAAAGAATCATATGAGTGAGCAGGTTGCTCAGTGAACCAATCAAGGGCATCCTCTTCCAAAGAGAGAACGAAAAGCCTCATCTTTACATCCTTATAGTTAGCAACATTACACCACTTAAAGATGCAGACATTAAAGTTCTTCACATGTGATGCAGCGCTAATGGCATTGTTACCTTGAAAAGAAGGCAACCTTTCAATAGCCTTGTCAGGGATATTGTGAGGATAGCCATTAATGTTAGTAAAGTTACAAGGAGCAAAAAGATCATTCATGATGTTAGGCTCAACTTGTCCTTGAAACAACAAATGAATGTCAGAAATAGCCTCTTGCCCAAGACTAGCAAGAGCTCTACTATGAGAAAGTCTATTTAACCTCTCTCTAAAAACCCTTTCAGGATCAGGAGAGGGGCTAACTAAACCACTTGAATTTCTCCTAGTAGAAACTCTTGCAAAATTAGGATTGAGTGGAGTCGCCACTTGAGCAAGAATCTAAATCTAAAATTCAAATATGCCAAAACTTAAAGTTAGTCATTTTCCCAGGCACAAGAAGACTTGTCCCTGGCAACGACGCCAAAAATGTTATCGCTTGCTGCCTACACCTACCTACAGTTAGTGGGAAAAGCCTTCAACCCCAGAGGTGTGGTTGGTGGCAAGGAACTCAGAGAAGGGGCTATCACCTATTCTCAAGTCTCTCTGTTTAAGCTATCTCCTAGGTTAGCTAAGGGGGGTGGTCCCTAAAGGAAAACTAAGTTAAAGATGTGAGATTTCTAGGAGAATTGATTAGAAGGAACTACTTATCAAAGATGACTCGATTCCAATATGTAAACAAGCATATAAATATATGAGCAATATCCAATGAAGTGATCAAAATAAAGACTAGTGCTTTAAAGTAGATGACAAATGTTTGCTCAAAAATGAAATTCAAGATATAATGACAATAATCCCACAAAGTAAGTGTTAGACCAAGATCACAATATGCAATTAAATTTGCAACACCAAATAAGGGTATTTGTCAATGAAACGAGATATATCAATCATCCATAAGCATAATGATCATTAAAATGGCAACATGCAATGAAGTTGTATGTAGAAACAAATTTCCAAGTACCATAGAATTAAACCTGTTGCAAAATTTAAGGAATTAAAATGTTTGCATCCAAAGTGCTTCTTGAGATAATATTTGCATGTGAATTTTTAAATCGTCAAGATAGCGAAAAATTTGGGAACTTTGCAAGTAAATGTGATAAGATAGTGCTCTTGGTTTATTTTATTAATTAGTTCTGCAACAAGGTTACAATTGAACTCTAATCCTCAGACCTCACCCTCGCTCAGATATTTGGATCTCACAGTGACGAGTCCATAGAGGTAGAGGGTCCCTAAAACATCTATTCAACCAACTTAAGTTGGAGGTAAATCTTAGAGATGCAAGTCTAGTATGAAAAGTGAAATGCCTAAATCATATGAAACTGAGTTTGCAAGTGCTATGTAAAAGATGGAGATGATTCAATTAAATATGCTTCATAGTTAGAACAATAACTCAAGTTGCCATAAATTAAAAGTGTTATGCTTCTTTACTTGTAGTATATTGTGAAACTTATCCAAATGAAAAATAGATCACAAAACATAAGTAAGTGATGGAAAATGAGATTGAAAATTAATAAATTAAAGGACTATGCGATTTGTGTTACTTCCCAATTAGAGCATGCATATGTGAGGTGAAAGAAAACAGAAATGTCAAAACCACTAAGTCAATCCATCTACAAATTCTCTCCTTTGAAATGGAGAGATAGGGATGCCAATGGGTAAAACCCACACTCCCACAACAAAAACAGATTTTTTTATTAATTTTACAAGAATGAAATGTCCATGAAGACTTTTCTAAACCAAGGAAAGTCTTTACAAATAAAAATTGAGACCATAGACTTTTTCCTCGGTGAGAATTTCTATTAACTCAAAATAAATTTAGATTTTACAATAGGAGAAGAGAAGCTAAGCCTCTTTTATGCTCACAACCAAAGAAGAGAGAGTTATCTTCCTCATTTGAAATTCAGCCCAAAGGTCCTGCAACAACTTGTTAGTAGTTGTCCACTCAAGCTATCACAAGAAAAAATTCGAAAGAGGGATACAAAACCAATCAAATATTAGAGAGATAAAATTACAAACTATTGCACAACAATTTACAAAGGGATAAGCCAAAGAGTTCGAGTAAACTCTCCTCTTTGCTTAGTCATCTTCAAGCTCTTAGATAGCAAATGAAAGCAATGAAGTATAATGTTTTAAAAAATATTCAAATTTAGAAGTATTTGGCTTGTATACAAGCTATGTCTCAAAACCCCTACAAAACCACTTTGTAAGATAAGACTATGAAGATTCAAAGAAAAAATGATAGCTCCTTTGAGAATGTATCAATAGTGGGTTGGTCTCTCCAAAGACTTCCCCCAACACTTGATTATTTGATCCCAACAAGATGTTCCCTCTACAAAACTTCAATCAAGAATTAGTTCCATATAGATGTAGCAATAAACAATGATAAGAAACTCTAGAGATTTATTTGAAACCAACTAAAGCATTCTATACCTAGAGCATACTCCTAAATCAAATGTCAATGTAAGATAGCTCTACATTAACAAATCTACAAGAGCATATGAAAACAAATTAGATCAAAGCATGAGTAAAAGGAATTATACCAATGATCAACAATTCATCACACTCCAAAAAGAGGAACACCTCATGAATGAAACCCCAAAGTCTTTATTGATATTTCTGAGACTGTACAAGGCAGCAGTGCTTCCGCAAACACAATAGCTAGTAAACAATGACTACAATATGAGAGCCCATGGCTTCATTATATAAAAGGTTGGGAGCCAATCCCAATGAAGAACCAAATGCCAAGTGGTGAGAGGGAGGATATCTCAAGGCAAATTCGAATTTGGGTGAAGTTCCAACGCCAAGTGCAAAAATCGAATTCTGGCAAGTGGACATCATTTTCTTCTTCCCTTATGTGTCAAATTCGAATTTTATGATGGAATGACATGTGTATATGGTTGGTAACCCATGTGGGGACAATTTCCCACAAAAATCTCCACCAAATATTCTCCCAAATCCTCCCAAATATGCACTAAATTCACAAATTCGAATTTCCAAGTAAGCAACTTTCATTTAATGCCGGAAATTCAATTTTATTTGAGCACATGTCTTTTCCTTGATTTTAGGAGTCCATATCACTTTGGGACTTCACTTTAACTCCTCCATAATTTTCCACCTCATTTAGCATGTGTGGATATTTATTTTTCTCCATTTATTTAATTTTTGGCTTAATTAATTGCCAGATTTCCCACTAAACTTAGGAGAAGTGGGTTTTGAGGGTTCAAAACACATTTTTAACCCCTCAAAGTGTGTCATAGTAGAAAGTTGAGCGTGAGAAGTGTAATTTTGATTCCTTATACCCCATACAACTTCTTTAAACAACACTTATTACAATTCAATTACAATTTTTATTGCAATTTTTCGACTTGCGGGAAATCTAAAAAATTAAAAAATCACTACCTAGACCTAACCAAATTCCACGAAATTTTTTGTGTGATCTACTATGGTAATATACAGTGACTCTAGACACTAGGAGTCACCCTAGGCCTCACCATCAAGCCATACTCCGGCTTTGGGGTAAAATTGAAGGAAAAAACTCAATTAATTATTAACTCCTAGTAGGGAGATGATAATTAACCAAGTAAAAAAAACCTCCCAGAGTAATACTCACTTGTTGACAAGGTCCCAGGCTACCTAGGCCTGTTACAGACTCAACACTGACTCAAAACTCATCATTACTAGCATCACTTATTACAATTCCCTGTAGGGCGTGGAATCTGGGTACAAGAGAAAATGATAAGAAGTAGAAGTAGAGTTTAAAAACTCTGTTGAACTGATGATATCTGATGGTACAAATGTCTTCTGGTTCATCCTTGGGCATGGAGTCTTCTCATTATCATCAGGTGCCACTCCAGTGGTCAACACTTTCCATCCTGGAACTCTTTCTCTACCCAATATACTTTGGACAAAGACTTGATAATCCTCTCAAACAGAGTTCAGTGTGAATCTTACTAGCTCTGAGTCTCTAGGCGCAGATCCTACTGCAGACAGTTGATCTCGGTTTTCCTGGATCCGAGACAAGAAGGAGTCAAACCGCTCTCCCTTCTTCATCCTGATATTCCGCATCTTCTCTTAAAGATACATCTTCCGCTGCCCGGAAGATCCTTGGTATAGCTTTTCCAGCCCTACCCACATTTTTCTAGCAGTGGCTTTGGCTGCTATATGAGGTACGATATGATCCTTAACTCCGTCTAGGATCAACCGCTTGGCTCTTGCCATATTCTTCTTGAATTTCCTCAAGTGTGGTGCATCAAGAGGTTCTGCAACTGCGTTGTCTATGAGGGCTTTTAGATCATGCACATCAAGGAGAAATTCTAGCCTTGATTTCCAGATAACATAGTTGGAAGCACCCTCCAATCTATCTTGCTCACGCAGTCAATTGCTAGCCATCTCCTCGGCTGTCGATATCTTGCTCTAACCCTCTGCTCAGCTATAATTACGTACTCCTTGTGGAGTAAATCACTTCCTCTGCTGCTACACGAGAAAAAAATGGGTTTCTTTCGAGCAACAAACTCTCTGAGATCAAGAAATTCCCAACTGTGTTTTTCAGAAATTTTCTGACGCTTATGCACCAGCGCTTACTATTGTGCAGTAATTGCATCCTTCAGCTATGCTAATCTCCTACGTTGCCTCTTTTGCAACTGAAAAAGCTTACCCCTCTGTCAACTCTATCAGAGGGAGCCTTTTCTGCACTGGAATGCCCTCCTGGCCTGGACAACATAATTTTCTAGGAGGGTCTGCTACTGCTTACGCAAATCCCAGACTCTACAGCGTTGATCTGCTGATTCTCTTCGTTTCTCCTGCACTTCAGCTTAAATAAGCTCTGATACCATGTGAAAAATCCTAGATCTGGATTCCTATTGCAACAAATATGAATTACTTCTCCTATTATTTTGATAATTATTTCATTACATTGAAACACTGAAGTAATTACTGAAGCAATCTACACAAATAATACTGCGGAATGAATTTAAGTGTTGAAACAATCTGAACAAAATACAATGAAAAACAACCACATTGACACAGCTATTTTTGGACTAAGTCCCCGGAAAAACCCAGCTTGGGAAAATCGATGCAACAAATCTAAGGTTTTGTATTATTAAGCAACAGAATCTTAAATACAACTAGGGTGCCAACGTCCGGCAAACCCTTCATAGAAATCTAGACAACAAAAATAACTGTGAGATATACTTCACTTAGCAAGTCTCCGGCTGATCGAAAACAGCGTTGATGATGCCCTCACTGCCTCTGCATGAATGCTTACGTTGGATCTACATAAGCCTGCGTGGGCAAACTTGAGGAACTGCGTCACCCTTTTTTGCAGCTAATCTGGCTGATCTGAAGCTAGACCTCGGCCCTCCTGGCTCAAAACCCCAACCTTTAGCTTTCTCCAGACTGACTCCAAGAGACACTGCGCTGGCTCTACGTGATTCTCTGCAAGAACTGCGTCACCTCTTCCAAAAACTGTGTTGTCTCTCACCTGCATAGATGTTTCCTTACTCTAAAATGTATTATTGGTCCACCTAACCAATCTCTACTTCTACCCCTCTCTGGATCTAATCACTGAATCAAATCACTTAGCAAACCTAGCCCTAGTGATTTGTTCTTGATCAAAAGCTATGTCTCCTCACACAAATTCGAAAATGCTCAACGGCTCAAGAGTCGAGTGTGTTTTCCATAGGCCCCTCACCCTCCTTCTTATAATCTTTCGTTGACTCTTCAACGGCCAAGATTAAAACATAATCAAGGGCTAAGATTAACTTGGAGGTGATCCATGAGTTTATCTAGAAGATTCACACTTGATTTAATTAATACACTTTAATTAATCAAATTCCCTAAGTTTAGACTTAGGAAAACATTAAAAAATGATTAATTAATTTAATTAAATCATCCCTAAGTGGAATTTTCCAAAACCATTTCTGGGTTTTAAGGAATACATGTGTCTTAGCCTATATACAAAATTACAAGGCTAGATCACATCCGATGCTACCATAAATCAACATCAAATTTCATTCATTTTCTTATGTTTATAACTTTATCTTATTTGTTGTAGATGCATGGTGGAGAAGCTACGACGGCAAAATAACCAATCTCTAATGACTTGCCATTCGAGTGCTCAGCCAAACATGTAGCTCTTCAGGATGCGAGCGCAGCTGGAGTATATTTGAAAAAATACACACCAAGAAGCGCAACAAGTTAAAATATTCCAATTAATTTTTTGAATTCATTAAAAAAAAAAAAATTATAATTATTTATTTATTAATTTATGACCCTTGTACAGGCTGGAGTCTCAGCGACTTAATGACATGGTCTACGTCTACTACAATCTTCGATTGTGGGTGAGGCAACTTGAGAGGACACCTAATGTGGAGGTCATCTCATTGGATGGGATTGACACCACTGCTGCATGGAGGGTTGAGGCCGAGAGGCCTATCATGGAGTCGACCCCTGATTGGTTAGAGTAGAAAGTAGTGGAGGGGGAGGAGCGAGAGGAGGAGGAGGTGACACCACTACCCCTGCACCAGTAGAGGACGAGGTCTACCTCCTATAGCTCCTACTGCTTCAACTTCTAGAGCACAACAGAGACCACTGCCAGCCCCACCAACTTCTTCATCGAGAGGGAAAACTTTTACATTTTCTCGCAAAAGGGGTAGAGGAAATCAATAGTATTAGTTATTTGGTTCATTCCACTATATATGACATTGTGTCTCATGATATGAGATACATTATTATATTTTTTGTTGATATTTTGAGGCTGCGTTGGGACGCAAGACTTAGTATTCACGACATGATTCACTGTTATGTGTGATGTAGCACTAGACATGATATTACACATCTTATATATTAATTATCTCTTCATATTTATGTGCAAAATAGACAATTAACAGTAATAAAAAGTGCAAAATAGACAATTAACTGCAACAAAATAGCAATACCATTAAAAACACATAGAATGAAACCAAATCTAGCGCTGAGCCATTTTATTAAATTTGTCAGAAAGAGTACAAGATTGGTGCTTAGAAGGATAGCACCTAGGCCTGCTCTAGGCAGGCTGAAGAACAGCTCTAAACCAGACAAAAATCCCTGCTGGAATGTGCTCTGCGTGGTTCTCCGTCTGTGCTGCCAATCCTGGAACTCCTGTTGCTGGTTGACTTCGGTCTGTTGTTTGGCCTATCTCCCGTGCTCACAAAATTCCGGGTTTTTAACCCCGGGCTCTACTCACCAAACCCACAAAAACCCGCGAAGGGTTTTCAGGAAGCTTGACCCTGACAAATTGCCCCTTTGGGCTTGGGACACTGATCTGCTGGGTAACTCAGCGTCCTGGCTAAATCTGTTGGGAAATGCCTCTGAAATGTCACTAAAATCCCTGGTAGCAGGTGGCTAGCCTCCCCTCCAAATCCTTCGGCAACTCTCCTTCTCAACTCACTTCTTCCGACACTCCTTGGCTGGACTATGCAACCTGGGTTGCCTCTACGTTGTCCTGAAGGGACTGAATACCCCTGATGGTATAGCTTTGTATCCTCCTCAATAAATGATGGAATCTCCTCTCCTAAGCAGGCACTCGAAGTCCCCCGAGGCAGAGGTTGAGATCTTCGCTTGAAGATCTCTTGGGCTAAACAACACTACAGAGTTGGCTCAACATCTCAAGCATGCTCAGTCAATGAAGACAAAAAAATACTAGGTGAATGAATGATGAGGAATGAGTTGCCTCTTCCCTTTTGTCCCCAGTAGCCCAAAGTTCCTCTTGGGCCCCACCTTCTCACTAGCCACTCCTGCGCTGCCCCTCACTGGCCACTCACAGTGCTGCCCACTCAACCAACACAGAGCCTTCTCATTCGTTGTCTCGAGCCTTCTCATTCGTTGTCTCGACCCCCACCAAGGCCGCAATTTTTTCCTTTAACTATAGGAAAAATACTTTTTCTTAATTTAATATTGTTTGTGGGCCCTGGCCCACATTATTTCTGCCTAACATTAAGAAAAGCCAAAATCTATCAAAATATAATATTTTCAATTAGCTTATTGTTAATTGGGGATATTACAGTCCTCCGCACTAGAATGTTGTTTCTCCTCAAGCAACTGCAAAGATGGGTGTTGAAGAATCTTCTCCCCCTCCAAAGTGGCATCCTCATCTAGGAGGTTCTTCCATCTAATCAAGTATTCCTTCACCACCCTGCTCCTCAAGTTCCTCTCCTTGGTATCCAATATTGAATATAGCCTCTGGCTCAAGTACCAAATGCCCCAGTTGGGCGTCCAAATTTATTGTACCCAGAATTCATTGTTGCATAATAATACAACCCTCATTTGCTGCACCAGTTTTCCAACATTGCGTTTTTACAAGGACATTCTTCCAAAAATAAGATTGTGAATTTTTATGTGTGTGCTAGCATTTCTCAGTTCCTATTTTTGCTTCCACAGTATTTTGTTTAATGAAGAAATTGCAGTGTAATAAATTCGTTATTTTGTCGTAAACAAAATAAACTGCATAATTAAATTATCAGTTAGAAGAACTATTTCTAGTCGTATTTCAAGTGATTTTTCACACAAATGACCTGTCAAGGAGGACCACTATGCTCGAACATCCTCAAGCAAAGAAAAACAAGGTGTGTATAATCAACATTCTTGTGAATTACCCCTACAATATGTAATTACCACGGATGCGAATACAAGGGGTAATTACCATGTCATCCATCACCATGATCAGGTTGAAAACCACCAATATGTTGAGCTAGATTCTAGAAAGTCATGAAAGAAGGGAGAACTCACCAAGACGAAGTGTGGATAAAATCAAGTATGTCATAGGAACATGATAGACACAAAAAAAAAACCAAGCCACCATGTCCAATACGTCTGATGCCCTCAACCATGCCAAATGCTAACCTAAAACTCTACGTCTCACCAAGAATCCAAGATGTACAAGAAGATGAGCACTCTACAACATTAACTGCCTATTACATTCAATATGACAGTAGAAACAAAATAGACAACTTAATTACTTGGGCACTCCATCAAAAGCTCATATCTAGATATGCTCAAGAGGTAAGCACTCTACGGGATGAGTTGTCTATCGAATCAAATATTAGAAGGGAGTGGAATAGACACATAACAAGCAAGGGCACTCCATTACAAGAATCAGATAGCATGTTACCACCAAAATCGTTGGCAAACCCCCAAAGGTGCTCCAAACTATGGCAAGGAGGTGAGTGCTCCATGAAACACTTGTCTATTATCTCAATCATCAACGATTCAAGACCACTATGAAAGTAGATTAGAAATGTAAACTACCAGAGTGCTCTTCCATGAGAGCCATGACCAAGTGTCCATGCAAATAACAACAACATGATGAAGGCGCTAGCATCATCATGTAAACAGATTCAAAAATAACAAAGACAATGTTAGTTTTTGTAGCATCGGATGTGTTCTAGCCACAAAATTTGGTGGAGAGGCTAGAATACATTAGACCTCCAAAACCCATAAATTGTTTCTAGAAATTCCACCTAGAAATGACTTAATTATATTTTTAGTCGATTCTTCAATATTTCTTAAGTCTAAACTTAGGGAATATGGTTAATTAATCATAATTAATTAAGCAAGGTGAGAATAGTCTAGAAACTCACATGGATCGACTTCAAGATGATCCTAACCCTTGATTAAGATTTAATGTTGGCCGTTGGAGTCCCAACAAAGGATTATAAGAAGAAGTCGATGTTATTAAACCAAGTTGTCATTGATGGCAACAGGTTGATGAAGGAGAAGTCAGACTATGACGCTATGATTGATAAGCCTAACAATGAAGATGACCTCTTGTTGTCCCAATCACTTTCTGCACATAAATATTCAAGGACAGTTATAAAGAAATAGATTTTGCTACCTTGGAGGCAGAATTTCACTATGACATCTACACTACCTTTTAGAGCATAATTTTAGCTTTCTAATGAGCTCTCACTTGGCCGGAAACTCCAAGTGGTTTTTGAGATATCAAATTTTCAAGTTAAAAAAATATATTTCTGATATTGAGCCGACCTATGCTCAGATACTCATGTCGGCCCTCATGACGGTTCCTTCCTCAACAGATGTGTCTTTTCGGATAGTCAAACAACTACATATATAAAGTTGCGTTCTTCCATTTCTGGGCAAGCAATTCGGTGAAGAAGAACAGAAAAATAAAAAATACTGAAGAGTTCACATCTCGTGAACTTAGGAGGCCTAAGAGAAGGGTTAATGGTTAGGATATTTCTAGTGTCCTCTTAAACTCAGACTACAATCCTTGTGAACAATCAACAGTAGCTTGGTGATGAATTCAGAAGTGCCATAAAAGGACAAGAACAAGGCCGAGGAAGTCTTCAAATATATTGTTTGGAAAAATTCTGGAGATTGGACAAATTCTAGAGTTAGCACTGTGTGTTCGGACTACTCTACAGCCTTCGGATCTGTGTTAGTGAAAAGCTCGATCACAGAATGGTGTAGAAGCATGGATCTGTGATGCATCTACTAAGAGGCTTAGATCAAACCTTACACAGTCACTCGAACTTGTGATACGCAGAACTCAGTGTGAGAACAAACCTGTGACAGATTTGTTGTGAAGACCTCTGATTATACTGTCTAGATATCTGTGGAAGAATATTGAAGCTTGGATCAGTGCTAGGGCTCGGTACTTAGCCTTGTGAATAGGAGCAGGCCTCGAGTTGATCACAGAAAAGAACAGACTTGTCGGATATTCCTTAAAACTCAAGTTATCTTACCTCAGATATCTCAAGTGTAGACCAGTGATTGTTTTTGAAGCTTGAACAAAACTGACCTGTGGAGGAAATCTATGAAGAGTTCTCTAAGCAAGTCTTGGTCAGCCATTATAGTAGACTTGAAGATATTCTTGAAAGGGATTTGTTTGGATAGTAAAGTAGCTGGTGTCTAGAACAATGATGAACTTGGAGGATTGAACAAGTGAAGTACTTGAAGCTCGGATCTTGGACAGTCGACAAGGTAGAAGTCTGGTGCAGTCTTATGGAGCAGTTGTTCGACTATTGAATAAAGCCCCTTGAGAATTCGAGCAGGGATATTTTCCTCTTGGGCAGTAAAGACAACAGTACTGATGGATTAATTGAAGGCCAGTGATGAAGACAAGTGGACAGTGAAGTCAGTAAAGAATTTTGAAAGAAATAATACAGTGATGAATATGCATGCATTATTCACATTCTCTATTAAACCAAGCAAAGAAGGATTGGTGTCCTTGGAGTAGGAGGTCCTAAACACAAGGTTAGTGCCTTGAGAAGATAGAATTAAAGCTCTAGAGGTCGGAGCCTCATCAAAGTCGAAGTTGGTGCTTGGCAACAAGTTGGTGCCTGTTTCATTAAAAGGGTTGGTGCCCTCACTCATCTATTGTATACTATTATTAAAAAAAGGGGATTGAAGTTCTTATTAATCCTTAATATTATCATTATACACCTCTCTGTCTTTAATTGTGAAGAATCTAACTGGCAATAATTAAAAATTGAAAAGAAATATGATTCACCCCCACAGCAATGAATAAATAATGTAGATAAATGATAAATTAGTTAATTAGTAATTAGGCTGAAAGGTCGCGTCTGATAAGACATGACCTTTCGTGAAGAGGCACCTGCGTAGGTATATAAGCAGACTTCATTTGTAACATTCAGGCAATTCATTCATCATACTTTCTAATATAATATTTGTATCCTCATGGATATTCGGATATTTCAAATCTTCTGGAATATTTGACTTGAGAAGGAACTTTGTTCGCTTCATTTGATTTTTTAAAATAAATAAATCACTTTAATTTTTCCTTAAACTTCTAACTCGTCACTTTTTACCCTTTGACAAGTGACATCCGTACTTTTTAATTATATGAATTTTATGTTCATGAGAAGTCACACCTTGTACGTTTGAGTCACGACTTTTGACTTCCACAAGGTGACGGTGGAAACAATGTAACGATGGTAGTGGTTGCAGATTTAATGTAAGAAAGGGAGAGAGATAGCCGAGTGGAAGAACAATGCACAGACAGGGAAATTTGTGGCTAGCAACAGACTTTCGGGCTGTCGCAGATTGGGCGGAATAGCGGGTAATGCTCCACGACAGCCGACGGCACTATGGTATGCAGATGGGTCATACAGTGCGGCGGCTGGAATGGTGGTCGGATGGAGGTGTGGTGGCTTTGGCCTGAAGTTTGAAACAGACGTTCTAGGATGCGATCGAGCTCGCTGTTGTGGTTGGCTGCGCACAAAGCTTTGATGGGTATCAGAGTTATCACCTTGCTGCTTGTTGATACCCATCAAACTTTGTCTGTCTTTAACTTGGTAATCCTAAACGTGCATTTCTTGATCAAGAAAACCATATCACACCGTAAGACCATTCGACCGCCGTAGTTTGCTATGACCATTGGTGCTTTATGTTGCAGCGTGTTGCCCACTCATCCTTGATGCGACGTGTTGCTAACCTGGTCCCTCACCATCTCACGTGTTCCCACTCATTTATCTCTCCTTTCTTACATTAATCTGCAACCCTGTCATTACGTGCAAATCACCTTGTGGGGGTCCAAAGGCCTCAAGCGTACAAGGCTAAAATTCATATAATTAAAAAATACGGATGTCACTTGTCAAAGGGTAAAAAGTGACGAGTTAGAAGTTTAAGGAAAAATTAAAGTGATTTATTTATTTTAAAAAATCAACGAATTTTCAAAAGAGTGTTCCAGGATTAAAAATTATTAAGTAAAGCAAGGGACTTATATATATTAAAAAAAAAAAAAAATTATTATTATATATATAGGAAAAGGAAGGTTATAAAGCTAAAAAAATAAAAGGAAGGGATCTAAATCTAGCGAAAGGACTTGAAAGATTATTTTATATATAAAAAAAAAAAAGGGATCATAAAGAAGTACCAATTTATAAAAGGGAAGATTAATAATAAATAATAAATAAAAAGCTTTTAAAAGGAAAGGAAGCTTTAGAAAAAAAAAACTATTAAAGTAAAAGTAGAAGAAAAAAAAAAGGTATTTTGAAGTTATTAAAGATTTATAATCAAGGAAGTTTATAAGTTAAAAAGAGTGAATTTGAAGAATATTTATCTCAACAAGCAAAATGACATCTAATACAAAAATGGAGTCAGGACGATTTTTAGAATTGGAAACGCTACCTATCGACCCTAAAGCGCTACTTAAAATTAAAGGAAGTATCGCAGGAAAAGATGTCACTATTGCTATATCACCCGCTGAAGAGAAAAATTATATAAACCCTAAAATTGCCAACCAGTTGGTGATTCCTGAGTCAAATATAATCGAAAAATTAGACGTTTTTGACAAGAAAAAATACGACATAAAAAATCTACAACTAAACATTGGGGATTATACTTTTATCTCTCAATTTACCATGAAAACCTTACTTTCGGATAATAGTGATATTGTGTTGGGTTCACCATGGATGGAAACCTTAGGTTCAGTTATCCTAAATACGAAAAAGAAATTTTTGACATTCACCTACAAAAAGAAGAAGATAACGCTACAAGACGTTAACTTGAAGCCAAATTCCGTGACGCCTGAAGACGTACAAGAAATTTCGTAGGTAATTTCTCAAGAAGGTAAAAAGGTGATACAAAATATGCAAAAGGAAATCAACAAAATCACCACTAATAAGAATGAAGAAGTTGCTCGCCTCAAGGACCACAACGAAAAATTACTAACGCAAATTAAGAAGTTGAAGAAAGACAAGAAGTCATTAGAAAACAAGGTGCAACAACTTGTCGAAAATAAAGCATCGAATGTAGAAATCCAAGTTGAAGAGAAGGAAACTGGTACTAATGCAGTAAATGTCATAACTCAAGAAGAAGACAAGCAAGTTGCAAAAGATGCAAACTTAGATGTTGTAGTTCCGGCGATGAACATTTCAAGCGAAAGTTCTGTAACCTACTCAATAACATCCTTGCCAAAAGAAAATCAAAGTCAAACCAAAAAAGTTCCCTATCGACATCCAAATCATGGGAGCAGACAACTCAGCCGAGCTATGTATTCAAAACAGAAACAAGCTGATAGTCTGAAGAATACTAACGAATCATCACCGGTTTCCAGTCATCGTAAGATTCCACAGAAGATTGATTTGGGTTGGAATATTCGGATATTTCAAATCTTACGGAATATTTAACTTGAGAAGGAACTTTGTTCGCTTCACCCCCCTCTCAGTATTTCCAATAGTCAATTGGCACTTGGAGAAGACACACCAGGGTAGATACTCAGTGATCTAGACAGTTCGATTTTCCAATGTAGGTGATTCAGGAGGAGAAATTGAGTCAGAGACCATGAGTAAGAGATTTACAGTGCCAAAAGAGTAAGCTAAGAGATGGACGAGTTTTCCTCAAGGAGGTGCTCAAGGCATGTGCAGAGGGTTTCTGAGAAGATTTCGATTTAGCCAAACGAGGAGTTGATTCAGTTATTGGAGGCTGGGATAAATTCGAGGAAGCGTAGCGAGTCACTTCCCGAGGCAGAAACAGGCAAACCTGCAGGATTTAGTAAGTTCCAGAGGCAAAACAGAAAGAGCTTGTGCAAGCATTGTGCAGATGCTCATGCAAGGGCAATTCCTGCAACCCAGTTTGGCCAAATTTCAAAGTAGAATTAGTTGTGGTGTCGAGGCATTTGCCTCAGATCTTCTGTCAGTACTTCTGTTCGACTGGATTTCTAGTTTGGCATCCAAATTATTGTACTCAGATTTATTGGTGAAGAATAATAAAAAAACCCTCATTTGTTGCACCAGTTTTCCCACATTGGGTTTTTCCGAGGACAATTGTCCAAGAATAACGGTGTCACAATTCTTGTTTGTGTGCTAGAATTTCTCAGTTTCCAATATTTTTATTTTTCGCAGTCTTTTTTGTTGATATTTGTATAGCTTGGGAGGTACTCCAAGCCCTAGGATTCACGGATTGGAAGGCAAAGCGCCACAAGAGTCACATGTGCGCTTGGAACCCAAGCTTGGGGTTTTGCACCCATCAAGGTTTAGGCCAAAACCATGATGAGTTTGAGTATGAGAAAATTTGAGGTGACAGAGGATGGTGTGTAGAATCCAACGCTTCAAAAATCACTCAAATTGGAGCTTTAGAACTTGAGATATTAATTTTTGAATGTCATTGTCATAATTTGTGCAAGTCGGCTTGGGTTAAAGAAGACTCGTTGATAGTTGGCATGGATCTATTGGAGCCCTCAGTGGATGGTATAAATATGAGGTGAGCTAACATCATTTTAGACATTCAAGGAGCATCAATAATCAAAGATATACCTCTGCGATTGGGCAGCAAGCTTGAGGGAGGACGAAATGGCAAGGAGCATTGCTTTTGAGTTTGTTTAGGGTGCGCTTAAACTAAACCACATGGTCGTAGGTCTGAGGCATTCAACAACGACAGTTGAGGACGTGTCTTAGCTTGTTTGAAGCAGACCTAAAGTGCATATCTGATATGAAAATGGTCTAGATAACTTGTATGTATTTCAAGAACCTACCATTCAGTTTTAATTAAAATGATCTAACTTGTACTTGACAATTTTGCGGAATTATTTACTTGAAAGTGGTGTATGAATTTTTACTTTTATGTGTCTTAACTTCATTTGTTCTTGTTGTAATTTAACATGTATGATAGCAACATAATGCAGCAAATAATCATTCAAACACAACAGCAATTTTAATCTAGGAGTTCACTCGAAATCTCGTGGGCTACGTCTCCTTTGAGCTTGGTCATCTTCACTCAGCTCTTTGGGATTATGGTAAGTTTTTTTTACAAAGTAAATACTTAATTCCAATGAATACAACAATGATCCAAAGGACTGAAAATACCATTTAAATCCCTCTAATGGCTGTCCAAACTTTGTAAACAGCTTTAGGCTCTTGTTGACACGATTCCTTCTGTCGGTGCACTAAGCTACTCTGAGCTTCTAAATGGCACAAACTCCCTCAAAATTCTATTTCTGTCACTGAAACCACTCCTGCTATATCCAATACACATCAAACATCAAATATCAACTGATAAATTGCTCAAATTGAGCATTGCATTCCCAAAATAGGCTATCCTCCACAGTTTGCCCAGGGCTGCCCAAAACTTCACATCAACTTCTCGAGCTGTAGAAGTTCTCAAAATGTTCTGAAACAACTTCCATTGGTTCCAAAATGTCTCAAATAGCCAAGTTAGACTATTCGTTCATCAAAAACGGCCTCCGACTGCTCCAGTTTCGCCTCCAAACACTGTCGACACCCCCTGGCACTTGGTTCAAAGAAAACTTCTCTGCTGAGTTTTCGACCTCTAGAAGTTATCAAAACTTTCTGAAACCTCTTTCATCAGATTCAGAATCATGTTTACAATGAATAATGACCACTGGTTCGCAGCAAATGGTCCAAAACAGCTCTTTTTGAGCCCTGTACTGCTGCTGACAAAAGCTGGCACTAATGGCCCCTGGAACTTTACTGAAGCTTTTCGGCCTTCAAACATTCCCTACAAGCTCTGCAAACCATTTCATCAGATTCTGAACATCTGAATTATACAATTTAGACTATTGGAACTTTGAAATAGGACTCTAACTCCCCTGGTTAGGCCTCAAACTAAATTTGTCTCATGGTGGCTCTGATGGCTCCTTCATCTTCCCTGGAGCAAAAGTTGTTGAAGATCACCTCCATTCGATCTGAAACCTATCCCAAAGTCTTCAGAAGGTCGAAGAGACCCAAAATTGACTAAAATTTCATCCAATTTGGTTCAATAATGAGAGAGTTATGACCAAAACAACTTTGCCCCAATTTCCTCCACTATATGTGGGGCAAATGCCAGTTAACTCCACAAAAACTGGAAGTCCGCCAAAATTTGGGAGCGCCTCCAGAATCTCCGCCATATTAAACTCCACTTAACTGAAGCTTAATTAAATATTAAACCTGAGATTAGGCTCCTTAAGCGCTCTTAACATCAAGCTCCCACACTGGTCATATGATGAGGTTCCATGGGCAGAGGGTTGGCCCCTCCGTACTCCGTCGGACCCACTCGGCGTTCAAAGTGCAATAGCTTCTTCATACGGTGTCCGTTTTTCAAACCGTTTGCGGCGCCTGAATCAGGAAGACAAGACCTATGCAACCATCTTGGTTTCAACCCAATCCTGTAACTTTGAATTTTGAGCTAATCCTTAGGTCCTTGATCCAGTTCTAATCAATATCCTACCCGCAATTTAGAGGTATGATTAGAGTGTTTTCTGTGCACAATTTGTGTGGTGGATCTCTATCATAAAGACCGTAGGAAGAGGCTGCTATAGCAGTGGATTAGGTTGGTTGTTTGGAGGGCGTGAGGGCCTGGAGAAGGCCTTCTCTTGAGGCCGCATATGCCCAGGTCTGAGCGCAGTTAGGACAGAGGTTCTCCTATGTGATTGGGATTGTTTTATGTTGCTGGTTCGTACAGGCTAATTGTGGGGTACGTTGAGGAGGAGCCTCCTACCCTAGAATAGATTAAAGTGCCAATTATTGAACATCAAAAGGACCAGCCTATTGGGATAAGTTCACACAAGTTTGAAGCAATGGTTTAGGGTTGCTATTGAGCCCTAACTAGTCTTCTAGAAGCACAAAACTTGTCAAGGAGGCAGCAACAATATGTTGTAGATGTCACCTTGTTGATGGATGGATGCTAGGTGGATGAGTGTCCTAGAAAAGGACTAGTTGATAAAGTCTGTCAGCAGCAAAGAAGCGGGTTTCCTAAGTCTGAGGATGCCCCAGCCAGAGGTAGATGCTACAACAAGTATAGGTCACTCGTGGACTTTTGGAGGGTAGTGTGAGAGTGGACCAAGTGTGAACATGGATTGGGAATTTATGGTATGTCGAAGGACAACGTGATAGTGCCCAAGTTGGAGCCCGGTGTATAACACTTTGATGGATAAAACTACTTTCTAGAGTCGTATTTGTTGAGCCCAAGGGTCTGATCAACTAGGAGCAATTTTGACTAGCCTGAGACTTGTGTGCGGAGAAGGACTTCTACAGCAGATCATGGGAAGTCCTCCTAGCCCATGTTCATTGTGGGAGATGGAAATCTTGTAGTGATAGGTGGTAGCCCTTTGTGCCCTATGCTGGTCTTCATTGAAGCAGCACAAGAAGACCATAGTGGGTTGAAGTCCCTAAGTAGTTGAAGGGCAGCAGTGCGCAGTTGAGAGTTGTTCATAAGTGGAGTTGTGAACAACTCGACAGGAATCTCGAGTGGGAAGCTCAGAAGTGGAGGAGAGAATTTCGCTACTCAGAGGGAGCAGCAGGCAATAATTCTTAGAGGCAGTGCAGATCCTTGAAAGGAAGGCGAAATTGTTGGGGCAAAAATTCGATTTTCAGTTGAATAGTTCCAGAAAATCCAAGTTACCCGGGATAGTGATTCTAGCAGTCAGAGGGACACGCAGTAGCTCAGATTTTCGCTGAGCAAATTTCCGGTTGGAAGCAAAGGGTTTTGCAGCAGCAGAATCAGCATTGGGTAAAAAGAGGAATGGCACACAAATTTTCCTTTCTATGACCATGGATAGAATTGACATTCCAGAGGCTTCAGACTTGTCTTCCAAGTTGGAAGACGAATTTGCTTGCTTGCCAGGATCAACTTCACAGGGTATTTGGTATATAGCCAGTGGAGCATCAATTCATATGAAAAGGGTTAGAGAATACTTCTCTAGCTACAAGGAGGAGCAAATGGACTTCCAGATTACCATGGGAAACAGAACAAAGTGTACTCCAGTAGGGAGAGGTACCATCGATTTTCAGAGGGAGTCGAGAGCAAGCACCAACGCTGCAGATGTATTGCATGTGCCACGATTGTGTATGAACCTGATTTCAGTTTCCCAGTTATAGGATAAGGGCTATGATATCCACTTCGTAGGGAAGAAAGTGTTTGTCAAACACTCAAGCTCGAAGAGGGTAAGACCAATGTTGCACAAAGCACGAACGTTTTTTGGAAGCGAGGACACTGAAACATCATTTCTCAAAAATCTTGAAAGTGAAGCGTCTCAGAAGCATCTACTATATATATATATATATATATATATATATATATATATATATATATATATATTGCATTTATATTAAAAAAACATCCAAAATACCAAATTACTTGTAGAAGATATGGAAGCATGCATATTTGTACATATTTCAAGATAGATATGGCATCCATTGTATATCAATGATTAATTATTTGAGCATCAACCATCTAGAATCTAGATTCTTCTCCTCATGTCTAGCCTTTTCCTCTAGCTCGATTGTCTATGGATATTAGTCAACATTGCCCAATTTTGATCAAACTACCTAATCCAAGCCTTAAATATGGTAGAAAAAGCTTAACATGCTTGATCGATGATTTTGACTTGATTGAAAGGTAATTTTTTGTTCAAGGCATGACAAAGGAGTTCAAAAATTAAAACCACCAACACTAGGGCACATATAGGGGTTGGTGCTCTTGATTAAATGCTAATCATGTACCCTCATACATGATATAATCTAATGAAATGTCACAATCCCATTGATCCTGAATTTATGAAAATTGTTAAGTCTACTAAATTTTGAATAGGATATGAAATTCTATTTTCTCTATACGAAGTTCGATGAGGCTGGAACCACACTCGAACATCCTGAGCAATTTCATGGTGATATTAAAAATTAAGTAAAATGATGAAAATGAAAATAAAGGACAATGTCATTTTTACTTTACGAAATTAACATTACCATGAAGGACCATCTAGGAAGTATCTAAGGAGCATCAAGGGAGCATCTTGGGAGATTTCGAGAAGCCCCAATCCAACTTAACTAAAGAAAAAGAAAAAAAACTGTGGAACTACCCATCTATGTTCGGATCTCCTTGGGATTCGTACGAATCCATGCTCGATTCGCCGCGGATCCAACAAAGATCCATCGTCGGATCCGCGGTTCGGAAATCTAGAACTGCGGATCGGGCTTGCACGGTTATGAAATTCCAGGAACTGTCTTTGTTGACCCGATCTGTGGTTCTGAAATTTCGAACCGTGGATCCCCCACGGATACGTACGAGACGCGATTCTTGTTGAGATTTTGTATAGTTGGTGTAGCATCGGGTGTGCTCTAGCCCTGAAACTTTGTGGAGGGGCTAAGACGCACTTAAACTCCAAAACCCAGAAAGTGTTTTGAGAAATTTCAGCTGGTGTTCAAATCATTCAAATAATTAATTATTTTAATGGGTTTCCTATGTAATATCCCGAAAGGGAAATAGACAGCAATACAAGCATACGACA